>VZQC01014696.1:927125-998011 GCA_009823505.1 Rhizomys pruinosus
AAAAAAAAAAAAAAAAAAAAAAAAAAAAAAAAAATTGGGGGGGACCCAATTTATCAAGTAAAAGACTTGAAAATCCTATATTTGACTAATGGGGAAAGAGAAACCTCTAGTCTGCGCGTTCACAGAATTTAAACCTGTCTTTGCTTACTGACACTGAAGTTCTGAGGTAGAGAAAATTTGTTCCTTTTCTAAAGATGAAGCAGTTTGAACCTTTAAAGTAATTGGCTGTGAAGGCAGGAAATAATAAAATTCAGTTTTCACTTTACGCCAGTAGAAATTAATTTGAGAAGCTACCAAATAAACAGAACCATGTAAATATTGGGTAGAATCTGAGGAAAGCATTTTTTATGTTATCAACTGCTTGCTATTAATTCCACTTAATCCTACAATTCTAGATTTGAATGTAGCTTTGTCATATAATTCTGTGCTCAGTCTGAAACTTCCTTTGCTTTTCTATAAAATGGAAACATTGCCTGGAGAAAGAATATAGTAGATGATTCTGAGAATAAATCTAGAGCCAGCTGCCTAGATTGACCAGTTTTAGCCCCTCAACCAAATAACTTTAGCTGGGGACAACAGGACAAGTTGCTTTCCTTCTATGCTGTGGTTCCTACAGCTTTAAAGTAGAAATAATAATAGAATCTTTTAGGATTTTGAAAATTAAATGAGTTAACATACATAAAACATTTCAATGGCATATAGCAAAACCAGTATACTTACTAATATTATTTTGTTACTGTCATGTAGCTGGGTGTTAAGTATGAGGTTAAATATGGGGATTAAATTAAAAACCTCAGTCATTGCCTGGCACAGTCAGTGTCTCCTTAATACCAGAAACTAGCTAGTAGATACTTTACCTCATTTCATCTTCTCTTGAGATGAACTTGTTAGGAAGAAACCTTAGCTCTCTTGGCTGTCCCCAAAATACTTAACCTGATAGACAGTAGATGTGCCAGATCTCTCATAGTAAAAAATACTACTCTTATTGTGGTTAATGAATGGAGTTCAAAGCAGTACCAGGAAATGAATTTACTGTGATGCATCATGTCAGTAAACATAAATCAGTTAGTTACATGTTTTTATTAATCAAACATTTAAAGGTTTTCGTAAGCAGATTAGTTTATAGGAAATCAGTTTACCATTAAAAAGTCTACATTTAAGCCAGGCATGGTGGAGCACGCCTTTAATCCTAGCACTCAGGAGGCAGAGGCAGGTGGATCTTTCTGAGTTCAAAGCCAGCCTGGTCTTCAGAGTGAGTTCCAGGACAGCTGGGGCTACAGGGAGACCCTGTCTCGAAAAGACAAAAAAAAAAAAAAAAAAAAAAAATNATTAAGATAATTCTGATACTCTTAAGTCATCTAGTCTAGTTTTGTGTATTATATATTCCATTTGCTTAATGTTGCAAATTTGTAATTTGGTGTTACTTGCGTCCTCCTGAGTTTTCAGTACAGCCATTCATCTCACTGGGCTTTGCTAAAAGAATAAGTTGCTTTGTAACCCCCTTCAGCCTCTTTTGTGCAACCAGGAAGCCAGATATATTAAATACATGCACGTGTGTGTGTGTGTGTGTGTGTGTGTGTGTGTACATACATACACACAATTCTTTTTCAAAATTTTAGGATTCTATCCTTTGACATGGTAAAATAATAGATTTTATCTATTTTGTCTCTTGAAATTACTTGACAGAAGTTTGCTTTGGAATAGAGCTTCTGTATCTTTAAAAAAAAAAATACCAGAATGAGTCACCCCTGCTCTTTTGGTAGATGCCTGGCTTGTGAACAGCTAAGCTGCTTTAAGCATGTAATAGAACATTCCATTTCCTGTTCCCTTGCTGACACAGAGGAGTGTTCCTGCTGGCAATGATCTAATCATAGTGCAGTAAGAAACATGGCAGTTTGATAAAACATGGTGGAGACAGCGGCTGAAATGGAAGCATATGTTCTAGAAGACATTCTTGAGGTAGGGTTAGGTTTGTAAATGAAATGAAAGTTAAAATCTGAACAAAGAAATCTTATCCGCTGGAATTATTTTACAGATGAATAGATTAGAGGAGAGAGCTGAGAGAGGCAGAGCATAAAAGCAAGACACGGGGAGACCTTATTTCCTGTGAGAATGTATCAGTCTGTTTCACATGATTACTATAGAATTATTTTGTTTAAACTTTGTGTTTCATAAATTGTAGATATGTTTGGTAGGAAAAAAGGAGAGAGGATTCGGACTCGATTAAAATATAAGCCTTGTGCTCTTGGTGACCTTTAGATTAACTCATTAGAAGGTGGGGTCTGTAAAGCAGCTTTGAGTAGGTTTAGTATTATATGTCTTACATTTACATTTCTAAGCCTAAAGCTATGCATGTAATTAACTGTTTAAAACAGATTTTTTTTTAGCATTTAATCTTGTCTAATATAAGAGGTATATTCTAGTCCTAGATTATTCATGTGAGTTTCTTTTAAAATCCATTAATTTTGTGTTGTTTTTTTTTTTTTTTTTAAACTAAAATTTGGTGTCCTGATGATATGGTGCCATCGAAAAAATTCCTGTAATTTAAGTCATGACTCTTTTAAATTATATGTTGTATTAGTTTTAAATGACACTATTTGACTAGAAATCAGTTCAAGGAAATAGATGTTAGAGTGAAACTATAATTAATTTTGGACTTGATTATAGCATACTACCAAAAATTGTATTTGGTTCAATCCCCCATCCTTATCTGTGAGGATGCAGGGCTTTTGTTTTCTGTTTTCTTTTTCTTCTTTAAGAAAAGAAAAAAATGCTGGCTACACGAATAAAAAGGCTTCCTGGTGTTGAGGGGTATTTCTAATACTTAGACTGTTAGGAAAATTTTTAGTAACCATTTCACTGTCTCCAGGAAGAAATTTCATTGTGGGGAGAGGGCTTAGGAGACACTGCAAAGAGAAGCTAGGCGGGGCTAAGAGGAGAAAAAAGCTTTTGCGCATTATAAAGTGCTGCATGATCAATGAGCATTTTCTGGAGTCTCTCAGTGTGTGCCTGGAGCTGACATTGCAGCAAGTCTCAGGGTTCTGCAGAGTGAAAACGGATCCCATTGTACCTGCCTCCTTCCTTGCAGGCACCTGCCAACATGCTCCTTCCCCTTTCTTAGAAGCTATTGTATGAATTGAATTGTGTGGTTAATTTCCATTCTTTCTGTCTTTTTAAAACAACTTTGACAGATTAGTGAGTTTCCTTTAAAATGTGAAATTATACATAGTGGCACATACTTTCATAAAGTATTTACAAGCGATCATGTGACTTCTTTAGTGATACAGTTTAAACAGACCTAATTAGTGATGCATTTTAATTTGTCCTTAAAACATTTGCTTTGGATTTTATAGGAGTGCAATACGGACTCTTGATTGATTTGTCAGTTTTCTTAGGCTATTTAAATTTTAGTTTATAAAAATTTTTAGAAATCTTACTTTCTGGGGGAAAATATCTTTGAGCTTATTTTTGTGTTCTAAATATATTTTCATTAATGCTAACTTTTAGCAGCATATTATTACATCCATTTAAATTGTCAAGTTAAGATTTTGCATTGTCTAATTTATTCATTGTTTTTCATCTCTATACCTGTTGCATTAAACTGTTGATGAGTAGTTTTTTGTTTAAAATACCATAATTTATCTGGCAGATATCTGAAAATTTTTACATATCTTGGCAAAATTATAAGTATTTAGCCTGCTTAAAATGCCCAAACTTTGCAGGATACCATTTTTTTTAAGTACCTCATATTGCCAATAAATAGATACATTTTATATCGTGAGCTTTCCAGAAAAATATTGTTCTTTTTTAAAGGCCAACTTTACACAAATAAATGCTCATGATGAATAATGAAGTTTATCTACATAACAGTGTCATTCTTATTTGTAAGTTGCTTTAAGCTTTTTGGAGTTTGTTACTATAATTTAGCCTTTGTGGTTTTATTTATTAAATATTTAAAACTTTGTTTTCCTAACGTTAATACCAACTTGTATTTTTTATTTGTAACTTGGCCCTTTGAATCATCAGCATTTTAAAGGTGCCCATTGAATCTTTGTAAAGGAAACTTAAACTCATTAAGTAAAAATATATAGTCTTAGTTTTTTTTTCTTTAGTTTTTTTAATTAAAAATTTAAAAAATATTTTTATTTTATGTGCATGAACATATTGCTTGCAGGTGTGTGTAAATGCACCCATGTCATCTAGTACCTGAGGTGGTCAAAAGAGGCCAGAAGATCCCTTATAACTGGAGTTATGGATGGTTGTTAGCCACTGTGTGGCTGCTGGGAATTGAACCTGGTCCTCTGCAGCCAGTGCTCTTAACTGCTGAGCCATCTCTCGGACCCCCTTTAAGTTAAAATTTTTTTAATTTCTTGTGGTTTACTTTTCAAACCACATTTTTAGTATTTTACATTTAAATATTTTAAATATAATCACATGTATACACATACAGTACACACAAACTACAGTTGAATTTTGGATCTTTGAGATCTTAAGTACATTTCTAAAATTTATAGTAAAACTCAAAAAAGGTGAATTATAACTTTCAACTGTCCAAGGCAATGGATAAAAGAATAACTTGGTTAACTCGAACCACTAATTTTCTTTGTAAACCAGAGTAATTGAAAGGTTTCTGTCTGCTGCAGTTTTGTGAAAGGAATTAAAAGTCAGGAAAGAATATATGATAGAGATACTTTGTTTTTGTTGTTTTTTTTGTTGTTTGTTTGTTTTTGGGGGGGGTTCCCTGTAGCCTCAGCTGTCCTGGAACTCACTCTTGAACTCATAAAGATCCGCCTGCCTCTGCCTCCCGAGTGCTAGGATTAAAGGTGTGTGCCACCATGCCTGGCGCGAGATACATTTTTATGTGCAATGTTTGTTGGTTTTCAGAGACGTGCTTCAAACTTTGGAATTTCATGATTTTTCTGTCATTTCTGTAGAATAATGAATCTTAGTAGTTCTTTAAAAAATCAGTAGGAAGAAAAAAGCCTCAAATCAGTGGTGTTGTTTTCTTGTTTCTTTTCTTAGAACCTTAAATTTGCATGACTTTTAAGAGCTGTGTGTAGAAACCTGAGGTTTATATAAATGCTTTTTATTTAAAAACTCAGAACATAAATCATTCTATTTTCTAGTGTTAAATAAATTCAGTATACTTTTTAAGTATATTGATTTTTTTAATTTAAAAATTATAAAAATAATACATTTTTAGTATAGAGTGTAATTTTCATTCCCAGTCATATTCTTTTGTCACCCAAAGCCAGGATATATAGGTTCATGTATTCTTGATGTTACAGATTATAGCAGAATAAGGTAAAAGCCCTTAACTATATCGTTGTTCTTTGGGGACATTGAACATTTGACTGAATCTTTTAAGAACCCTTTGGAACCTTTGGAACTGAAAAATTGATAATGCTGAAACTAAGTAAACAGGTTTCTTATGTAGCCTTTTACTGTGTTACCTATCTTGCTATCTGAGGGCTTTTGTGGTTTTTTTTTTTTTTTTTNCTTTTTTTTTGTCTTTTAAAGACAGGGTCTCCCTGTAGCTCTAGTTGTCCTGGAACTCACTGTGTACACCAGGCTGGCCTTGAACTCAGAAAGATCCGCCTGCCTCTGCCTCCCAACTGCTAGGATTAAAGGTGTGCACCACCACGCCAGGCTGGCTTTAGTTTTTTAAATAAAACTGAGTGACCCGTAGGACAGTTACTGCTTTTCATTTGTCATGATAGAGAAAATAGTATATCACTCTACTTGTAGTTCAAACAGGAAAAGTCTACTTGCTGTTTATTATTTTTGGTAGTGATACTAAATCTCCCATGTAAGTAGCGTCTTCTGACAGATATTTCTTTTTACATTATAAAAATACTGGCATATTTAATGCACATTATATACTGTGTCAGTGAGTTTTGTAGTCCCTTAATAAATATATAAATTGTCTCAGTTGATATAGCTAATAATTTTCATTCATTAAAATGTTTTAGAATTAAGATGAAACATGTTGGATGGGTGAAGCTCATCAGTTTGCTCATATTTTTTGAATACATGGAGTGTGGGTAGGCACTTCAAATTCAGTAATTATTAGCCCAGCATATTTTTCACAAAGTTAAATTTAAAGGTACAGGGGAAGAAATGTCTTCCATTGGTATTTTAAACAGTGTTAAAATTGAAAATGTATTACAGATCCATATTTGAATATTAACACTTCATTTTTTATAGTTTTTATTTTTTCTTATTTTTTTAAATTTATTTTTGTATGTGTATGAATGTACTGTCTGCATGTAGGTCTGTGCACCCGTGTCGTGCAATGCCGCGGAGGTCAGAAGAGGGTGTCGGTTTCCCCTGGAACTGGAGTTAAAGACGGTTCTCAGCCGCCATGTGGGTGCTGGGGATCGAGCGTGGGTCTTCTGCAAGAGCAGTCGGTGCTCTTAACCTCTAGGCCATCTCTCCAGCCCCTTTGTTCATTATTTTTTATGTAAGTAGTTTGAAACCTATTTTCAGAAGTAGCCTTAGAAAGCCTGCATTTAATCGATCAGTCAATCAATCAATTTATTTATTTATTTTCCTTAAGATAGGGTCTCTTTCTATCATTGACTGGCCTTAAACTCACGGAGATCTACCTGCCTCCAGGTGTAGGGATTATAGGTGTACACCACCATACCTGGTGTAGATTGTCATTTTATACATATGCTTGTTAATCCAGGGCTGCTAAAAACATCCTGTGCATCTTTTATAATGTTTTGAGATGCTCTCCCCTTAGACCAAGCTGGCCTTAGTCCACAGAGACTTGCCTACGTCTGCATGTTTTATATTTTTTATCCTTACCTTCTAAAACTGTGTATACACATACATGACATAACATGTATATGCATATGTGTTCTTTTGCTTATTTTTGGCATTGTAGACATTTTTTTGTTTTGCTTTTTTTATTTATTTTTTATGTGTATGAATGTACTGTCTGCATGTAAGGTTGTGCACCCGTGTTGTGCAATGCTGTGGAGGTCAGAAGAGGGCGTCGAATTCCCCTGGAACTGGAGTTAAAGATGGTTCTCAGCCACCATGTGGGTGCTGGGAATCGAACCCGGCTCCTCTGCAAGAGCAGTTGGAGCTCTTAACCGCTAGGCCATTTCTCCAGCCCCTGCTTTTGGTTTTTGAGACAAGGTCCCACTGTAGCCCCAGCTAGCCTGGGACTCACTATGTAGACCTGGCTGGCTTGTCTGCCCCTGGTCTCCTTACTGCTGGGATTAAAGGCATGCACCACTAGGTCCTGTAGATGTTCTATTTTTATTTTATTTTTTATTTTTTGATGTTCTATTTTTAAAGGCTGGGGAGCAGAATTTCCAACTACTTTCGTAGAACCATTGGTAAAATGGTATATATATATATATTTTTTTTTAATTTTATTTATTTTCTGTATGTGTATGAATGTACTGTCTGCATTCAGGTCTGTGCACCCGTGTCGTGCACTGCCGTGGAGGTCAGAAGAGGGTGTCGGATTCCCCTGGAACTGGAGTTCTCCTGGAATTGGAGGTTCAGACGGTTCTCGGCCGCCATGTGGATGCTGGGGATCGAACCCGGGTCCTCTGCAAGAGCAGTCGGTGCTCTTAACCGCTAGACCATCTCTCTAGCCCCCTAAAATGGTGTATTTTAAACGACACATTTATGGCAATAAGCTCTTTAATATTTTAGAGATGTTTTAATGGACTATGGAGGCTCTAGGCAGTTTATAAAACACAGAAATATGAAGTCTGTCACTTTCCTATGAAAGTATAATTTTCAGATATGGCTATGCAATAAACCACTAATCACACATTGATTCATTGTAGTCTTTTTGGTCTTTTTGAGACATGTGGGTTCTAGGGATAGAACTCAGATTGTCAGTTTTGGCAATAAGCACTGTCACCTGCAGAGCCTTCTTGTCAACCCACAAGTAGTGGTTCTTAAAAAGTAGTTGCAATCTGGAATCAGAAAAATTATCTTTGAATTTTGTGAGGTATGTTAAATTAAAAGCTCTGGTATACTTCAAGTATGTCAGAATCATGCACAATTTTATGGTGTGCCCTAGTCATTTATGAGCTAGAGTAGATTTTTGTTTGCTTTGTTTGCTTATTTGTTTAAATTACAGAGTTAAACAAGGTGAAAAAGAGACAGCCTGACAACCTTAGTTCAATCCCTATAACCCACATAGTGGAAGGAGAGAACCGCCTTCTATAAGTTGTCTCCTGGTATCTTCACATGAATGGCATGGCATGGTATGCACATACACATAAACAACTTAAAAATCACATTGTTTAATGTTATTAGAATTTTCCAAAATTTCAGAGTTGCAAGCTGTATGAAATACAATATCAGATGTTTTTCTAATTAATTTTGTTTGAAAGCCTGAATTTAATCATTAACAAAGAATATGAATAGCTATTCTTGAAATGACAAGCTTTTTTTCATTCTATTTTGAGAGAATGTTCACCATGTAAATCTGAATAAACTGTCAACCTTCTTAAGAAAAAAAAAAATTTCCCTGAGATGTCTAGTTTCATTTCACATTTGCATGTTTTTTGAGACAGCTATCATCTTTACACATTCAGCAGAAATGCTTCCAAATTCATCATATAGAATATTAAAATATCATGTTCCATAGTGACATTACATCTGTAATTCTATCTGAGGCAGGAGGTTTGTGAGTTTCAAGAAACCGAAGTTCAGGCCAGCCTGGGCTTCAAATAGAAACCAGTCTAAATGAATGAATGAAATAAAAATGAATACCTTTTATTGCTTTGCAAAGAAAACTGGCTTTGTATTCCTTTGCCCACCACATTTTAGAGATTATGAGTACATAGTAGAGAATATACTGAATACTAGCTTCTTTGGTCTTGATTTATGATAAGCATATTTATTCACCTTTACTTTTGTATCAGTATATTACTTACACAGTGAAATAGGTAAATAGCAAGCAACCTTAATATTTCAAAGGCAGCTTTTTGTTTTGTTTTTAAGACCATGTATTATTTATTTAGCTTTGGCTCTAAGTGGAAGGATTACATACATATGTGTGCTACTATGCCAGGCTTTATTCAGTGCCAGGGATCTAACACAGGGTCATGCATGCTAGGCAAGCAAGCTACCAGTTGAGCCCCAGAAGTACTTCTAAAAAGTCTTGGGCAACTGTAAAGAGATACCTACTTGATAGAGGGTAGATTCCCCAGGGACTGTGACTGCTGGATACCCTTGGGAAGTGCAAAACTAGAATTTGGATGATAGACTAAATTAGTTTGATTCAAGTGTATTCTTTTACCAATTTATTGAATTCATTACATAGTCCTGGTTTCTTTAAACTGTTCTGACAGGGGCTGGAGAGATGGTCTAGCAGTTAAGAGCGCCGACTGCTCTTGCAGAGGACCCGGGTTCGATCCCCAGCACCCACATGGCGGCTGAGAAGTGTCTTTAGAACCGTCTTTAACTCCAGTTCCAGGGGATTCTGACACCCTCTTCACCCTCTTCTGACCTCTGCGGCATTGCACGACATGGGTGCACAAACCTACATGCAGACAGTACATTGATACATATAAAAAATAAATAAAATAAAAAAATATTTTTAAAAAAGTGAGGAAAAACTATTGTAATCTGAATATTTCATTAAGATGGCAAGTCCTATCTTCATCACTCAGTATTCCTAGAAGTAAGGAGTTGAGGGCTTCTGAGTGAAGTAGAGGACAAACTACAGATTGGTAGAAAATTGATTATAAAACAATATGAAGTACCAGTCATGTTATGATTTTGTTAAAAAGAATTAAAAACCAAATGATTTTTATAAATTCCACCAAATGTTGGGTATTTCAGTTCTGAATAAGGGATGGAGTTTCTAAGTTATTTGCTCACATCTTCTGGCAGATGAAACAGATTTAAAGTATTTTTCTTTTTTTGTTTCTTTTGCCTGGGCAAAGTGGCTTTATTAGAAAGCCAGGATCACATAGGTCTTAGGAGTTCGCATTGGGGCCCTTCTTGCCTAAGGTGGGCACTACATTGACAAAGCACAGGTTGTACTGCATCTGCCACTTAGCTCCACCTGTCACATCCTCCTCCAATGCTTCTGCCGCCGCCGCCTCCTCCCTCCCTCCCCTTCTTTCCTCCTCTCTTCTTCTTTTCCTGTTTGGCCACCTTGAGAGTTTGACCTCTCTCTTTTCCAGCATGGGCCAGGGAACCATGGACTTTACCTCCCAGCATGCCACCAGCTACTTACAGAATGGTCAGGGCCTCCACCCCTCTAGGGTGCCCTCATCCTCCAGGGTTGAGCTCTCTAGAAACATGACTTGGTCTTCTGGCTAAANTATATATATAATTGTAATTTTACTAGAGTTTATTTTGGGCCTTGGGACTGAAATAAACACTGTGTTTCCATAGGAAAAGAAAAACATCAGAAACATCTGTCTGTCTGCAATTTCTCCAAGGCTCCCAAATTTTAGTTAACTCTTAAGAAATAGTATTGGGCTGGAAAGCTGGCATAGTGGTTAAGAGCACTGACTGCATTTGCAGAGGATCTGGGTTCGGTTCCCAGCACCCACATTACGTTAACAACTGTCTGAAACTCCAGTTCAAGGGAGTCTGATCTCTTTTGGTCTAAATTTTTATTATTTTTAATAGTATTTTGTCATTTAACCTCTCTGAGCTTTCAGCTTTGGTACCTGCTGCCCACCTTGTGATTTCTTTCCTTACTAAACATGGTCCAGATTTTGATCATCTACATGATACCCAAATATTGTTGCCAGCATACTTAATTTCGCACATTTTTTCGTCATTTTGTCCATTTTCCATCTAACTAGTCTTTACTTGGCGCTAGATCTAACCTAGAATTTGTCCTGTTGCCACTTCCCCAGACCTATTCACGTTTTGCATTTATAATTTATGCTCTGCCATTATACGACCAAAGTATAGGGCTAGGAGTGTAACTTAGTGGTTGAGCATTCAAGAGGTCCTGAATTTTATGGGAGCAATGCTGCGGAGGTCAGAAGAAGGTGTCGGATTCTCCTGGAACTGGAGTTAAAGACAGTTTTTAGCCACCATGTGGGTGCTGGGACTCAAATCCAGGTCCTCTGCAAGAGTGGTCGGTGCTAAACCATCTCTCCAGCCCCAGTATTTTTTTTAAATTACTATTGAACATACGTTCAGAAAAACGGGTAAAAAGGAATGCTGAATTATGTTGGCATCGATATACTTTTTTTGGCCATGTCATACTTTGAAGCATGTTTTATATAGTTCACAGAATGTTGGACCTTACAGTGAATACAACACAGATATACACTTAGTAAATTTTCTTGAACTTCTCTAAACACTGGTGTGTAGTCTTCACTTTTCAGATCTTGCAAATAGTTGAAATAGTTGTTACTTGTCTCCCATGTTATTTATGTGTGATATTGTAGATGCTCATTTTTTTCATTTGTGTTTCCTTTGTGTGTGTGCTTTGTGTGGTGTGTGTGTACATCTCTGCTAGGCTGGGCCTGTGGAAGCCAAATGATATCTTGCAGCAAGAGTGGGTTTTCTCCTTTTACCATGTGTATCCTAGGGGCCTTCAAGCTTAGCAGCAGGTGTCTTTACTTACTTACTGAGCCATCTCTGTGGCTCACTAATTCTGTTTTGCAGTTCTTTCTTTCTTTTTTTCTGTATAAGAAATCAGTTGATATTTACCTTATAACTTGAAGACTAGCTAAATTCACTTGCCTTTTTAAAAATTATTTTTTATTTTATGCATATGAGTGTATTGCTTGTATCTTTGTAAGTGTACCTGTGTTGTGCAGTGCCCACAATGGTCAAAGGAGGGTGTCAGATCCCCTGGAACTGGAGTTACAGATGGTTGGTAGCTGCAGTATGGATGCTTAGGTTGCAGAGGAGTGTGGATACCTCCTTATAAAACAGATTTTCATTTCTTTGGCTATATACTTGATAGTTGGATTGGTGGATCATAATTTTTTTTTAATGTGAGGAATTTCAGTACTGCTAATGATACAGGCTGTACTAATTTACATTTCCACCAGCATCATGCTAGTGTTCCCTTTTTACACTTCTTTGCCAGCCTTTATTGCCATTAATTTTAATTTTTGTTTGTTTTGAGACATGGTCTCATTATGTAGTCCACACTGGGCTCGTTTTCACAGTGCTCCTGCCTTAGCCTCCCATGTTCTAGACTCACAATATACATCTGTCACCATGCCTAACTTAGTCTTTTTTTTAATTTTATTTATTTTTGTATGTGTATGAATGTACTGTCTGCATGTAAGTTTGTGCACCCGTGTCGTGCAATGCCGCGGAGGTCAGAAGAGGGTCTCGGATTCCCCTGGAACTGGAGTTCTCCTGGAATTGGAATTACAGATGGTTCTTAGCACCATGTGGGTGCTGGGGATTGAACCTGGGTCCTCTGCAAGAGCAGTCTGTGCTCTTAACCACTAGGCTATCTCTCCAGCCCCAACTTAGTCTTTTTTATAATAGTTATCATAACGTGTGAATTATGATATTTCATGATTTCAATTCACATTTCTCTTAAAGGTGGTAAGTGGTAGTGTGAAGCTTTTCCTTCCATACATCTGTTGAGTATCTGTATGTGTTCTTTGAAGAAATATCTGACAGAATGTTGAATTCTTCTCCTTCAAGATACTATTTTATCTCTATTTAATAAACTTAATGATTAATGGTTATATTTTCTTTGAGCAATAGTTTCAATCTTGAGCTTAGATTAATATCGGTTGGGAACTATTAATACTCCTTGTGTCGAAGTCATGCCCCAGAATGATTAAATTCGAATCTTGAGAATGTGGTCCAAGTAGCAATAATAATCTTGAAGCATAATTTGAGACTACAACATAAGATGTATTGAGAAGTGAATGGGAAATGTTTAGACTTCTGCAGTGCTTATATCTAACTTTCTCTTAAGATAGAGGGTTTAGCCAGTACTTAAAACTGATGATGGCTGGATCTCTAAGAATTAATTTTTATTAGTCTTGTTAATTTTATTTCCTTAAAAGAATGCTGTCTTTTGACTTTTACATAAACTATGTGTATTATTTAGGACTAATATATCTTCTGCTAAGCAAGGAAGCAAACACAGGAGGTGGTTGTACCTTTTCTGATGAGATGGGTTTTTGTTTTATTTTGTTTGCTTTATGATGCTTATGACATTTGGCATCTATTTGTAAATTTAGGATTTGTTTTTTTAAACTAATACCTACAGGAAATGCCATTTATTTTGAGGTTTGAAATTCTTATTGAAGTGATGTTAATACAAATACTCAAAAGTCTTACTCAAAAATTCATATTTAATTATTCATATTTATATATAATTTTGTTTTTGTATAAAATATATTTCTCAGCCAGGTGTGGTAACACATGCCTTTAATCTCAGCACTCGAGAGGTAGAGGCATGAATGTCTGTGAGTTCAAGGCCAGCCTGGTCTACATAGTGAATTCTAGGCCAGCTAGGGCTACAGGGAGACCCTGTGTATTAGTGTTCTCTAAAGAAACAAGTAACAGGACGAATATATAGCTATATACAATTTATTGATTTGCTCACGTGACAGAGTTCAAGGAGTCCAAGAGTAGCTGCACCACTCTGGAAAGGCCGAGAGAATCCAGGGAACTGCTCAGTCCGCAAGGCTGGATGTCTCAGTAGTCCCAATCTAGTGCTGAAGGCCCGAATGGATTCCAGGAGATCTCCAGTCTCAGTACATGCTGGGATCCAAAAGGTTGATCACAGCAGCAAGACAAACTCACCAGATGAGAGAGGCAAGCGCAGGAGAAAAGGGACCATCTCTTTCTGCTGTGGCCTTTTATACTGCCTACCTGCAGAAGGTAACACCCACATTTGGGGTGGGCCATCCGGGTTGAGGTGGTCCAATCCAAACATCCTTTTTCTCTTATTTGTTCCTTAGTCCAGTCAAGTTGACAAACAGGATTAACCATCACACCCTGTGTCTCAAAAAGACAAAATTAATTAATTTCTCAGATTTAATGTTTTGGAATTTAATAGAAGTCTCAAGGAAGCATAATGTATATTTTTTAAAGCATGACATAAAATAGGTATTCTCTTTTAGATACTAACTTTTTACTCATAGAAAACAGTTGAAAAATAATGTCAGTTGATACCTTTGGTCTTCTGGGACATGTATGCTTGCCCGTTCTTTAAGTGTGCACATATCTAGTATTCTAGTATAACATTTGTTCTTTGTTATTTGATAGGCCAAGAATATTCTTTTCTGTTGGATCTCACTCAAACATTGGAAGTTATTTTGGTTTTTATTTGGGGGGGGGGTGCGAGAGCTCTTGTGTAGTTTAGGCTGGCCTAAAAAATTGGGATCCTCCTGCCTCATCCCCCTTAGTCCTTAGTTTTGGGTTTTTGGGATACCAAAAGATAACGGTTTAGATTATGGTTGATTGGGGTGCCTATAACACATCCAGGAGAAGATAATACAAGTTTCGATACTATAAAACTAGAGAAGCTGAGAGGTTATTGAAAGAGAGAAGGTTTTCAAAGATACAGTGGTTCCTTTTTAAAGCTTGTGTTTGTGGATTAAACTAATTTGGCAATATAACTTAACAAGCAAATAGAAAGGAACAAAATATCATAGGAGGCATTTATATAAGCTGACCAAGGAATAGAAGCTAGTAAAGTAATTTGAAGGGTTGGCCAGAGGGTATTCTGAGTGGTGACCACAATTCACTATGAACCGGGCTTTGGAGGGAAATGATCCCCAAAAGGACACATAATCTGAATAAAGGAAAAAGTTTAGGGATCTGGAATGTAGTTTGTTGTTAATGTGTAATAATCATAAAATGCTAGAATTGAAGAGGGTAGGTATTATGATATAAAATTTCAGAGTTCCAAAAAGATACAAACTAGAGATAACAGAACAAGCATTTTGGCCATGTCATCTCTTTTAGATTACGTATACTACAGGCTGGCCTATTATTCACTATTTAGCCCTGGCTGACCTTAGACTTCTGATTCTCCTGCCCCCTGATCTAGTGTTCTGGGAACCTGGGTATGCTTCACCATACCCGACTTGACTATGATCTTTAAGATCTTTTCATTAAAAAAAAATTAAGATTCCGAGAATAGAGCATTATGTGTTAGTTGAATTGAAAAGAAATACTGTTTCCTTTTAAGTTGGCATTTTCAACCTTTTTTTCAAACTTGATATTTATTGAATAGTAAACTCTACAAACTAATGATAATTATTTTCCTTTTCTGCTTTTTTTATTGCGATAAATTGTATGTAAGATTTACCATTCCAACCACTTTTAGTTGTACAGTTCTTAGATAATATGCTTTGTCAGTTATTCCACAAATATTGTTTGAAATTCCTACAGTAAAAATAATTATTTCATTTGTTGTAAATGAAATTTCTAATATATTAGAGTTTATAAGTTTGTATGTTCATATTTCACAATAGAATTAGAATAAAAATTTAAACAAGACAGGGCTGGGGTCATAGCTTAGAAGTGAAGTTTGTCTACATGCTTAACTCAAGGCCTTGCATATAATCCCCACAAATGCAAAAAACAAAATTTGGAATTTCCAAATATTTGGAAATTAGTTAGCTGAAAAATAATACATATGTCAGGAGAATAGTTTGAATTGATGAAGTATATCACAGTTTGTGGTGTGCAGTTAATCTGTGTTTACAGAGAAATTTGCACCATTAGGTGTTTATATTAGAAGAAACATCACCGAAGTTCTGCATTAAGAAACTAGAAGAGAGCAAATTAAACAAAAGACTGAAGAAAATTATGATTATAAAAGCAGAATCAATAAGTTGGTTCTTTGAATGAATCATTAAAATTGATAAAGAGAATAGTTATTGAAAGGATATGAATTGTTTATTGGTAGCAGTAAATGTGATATTAAAGCAAAGCCTATCCACCTGTGTTAAAAAGTTAATTAAGGAGAGATTGCTGTTTATAAAGGCACTTGCTGTAATGCTTCATGACCTCAAGAGAGCTAACTCTTACAAAGTTTTACCATAGCCTTTTTACCATATGTATTCAGTGGTACATGTCTGCCTACAATACTCACAAACACACACAAATATATTTTGGGTTTTTTTTTTTTTTTTTTTGAGACAGGGTCTCTCTATAGCCCCAGCTGGTGGCCTGGAACTCACTCTGTAGACCAGGCTGGCCTTGAACTCACAGAGATCCTGCTTCTGCCTCCCGAGTGCTAGGATTAAAGAAGTTGCACCACCACACCAGGCTTAAAGATGGTTTTTAGATTCTATGTGGGTGCTGGGAATTGAACCCGGGTCCTCTGCAAGAGCAGTTGGCACTCTTAACCATTGAGTCATCAGCCCCAATAAATGTAATTTTAAAATAGTATGCTGGAGTGATGGCTTAGCAGTTAAGAGTTCTTGCTGCCCTTGTAGAGGACTTGAGTTTGGTTCCTGGCACCTACATAAGGCAGCTCACATCTATGGATAACTCTAGTTCCAGATGATCCTACACCTTCTTCTGGCCTCAGTGGATACTTCATACATGTGGTGTAGATGAGGACAAGCAGCAGGCAGACACATACATACATACATACATACATACATACATACATACATACATATATTGGAGCCCTAGCATGCCTGGAACTCACTATTTAGACCAGGTTGGCCTGGATCTCACAGAGATCCATCTGCCTCTGCCTCTCCACTGCTGGGATTAAAGGCCTGCCACCATGCTCATCATATCAATAAATTTTTAAACAGGTAAATCTCTCAGTCATGTAGTATGTTCGTAGCATATGTGAGTTTGAGCTCCAGCATTGATAAAATAATAAAGTAATGAGGGATTGTATGAATAATTTAATGGGAATTTTAACTTAGCTGAAATTAGCAAATTCAAGGAAAAACACTACCAATTCCCTCAAGAATAAATACATGCCCTAAGCACTCTATTAAAGAAATTATATTTGTAGTTAATGCTTCCATAAAGATAGCTTAATGTCCAGATGGCTTCATGTACAAATTATGTGGAGCACAAAAGGAAAAATATGCCAATTCTATACAAAATTTGGCAAAAAATAGATACTGAGGGATCACATCCCCATGGTGGAAAACAGCATTACCTTGATTCTAAAACTTTATAAAAGACATTATAAAAATAGTTCCACTGGAGCCATGAGTGGGGCTGCATGCCTTTAATCCCAGCATTCAGGAGGCAGAGGCAGGCGGATCTCTTTGTGTTCAAGGCCAGCCTGGTCTATATAGGGAGTTCAGAACCTGTCTCTAAAAGATTTAAAAAAAAAAAAAAAAAAGGGAAAAAGTTCCACTGGGCTAAGTAGGTAAATACACTTGTTCTCCAGGACCCACGTGGTAGAAAGAGAGAACAGACTCCTGCAGGTTGTTCTCTTAACTGTGTCTGTAACTGGTCATATGTATATGCATGCACACTATAAATAAGCAAATAAATATATAAGTAAATAAATAACATGCACACTTTAAACAAATGTGATTTTAAAAGTACAAAATACAAGCGGATCTCTGTGAGTTCAAGGACAGTCTGGTCTACAGAGTGAGCTCCAGGCCAGCTGGGACTAAAGGGAAAGACCCTGTCTCAAAAACACCAATAAAAAAAAAAAAATTCCAAAATTATATATCGTGAATGTATATACAAAATCTTAGTCAAGTGTTAGCGAATAGTCTAGCAATAATAGTTCATCAAACAGTTTGTATCTATTATATGTGAAGTTATTTTGAACATTTGCTAACCAATTTTATTCATAGTGTCAACACATTCAAAGGAAAAAGAGATACTTTACCTTTGAATGTATAGAAAAAGATTTTGACCAAACTTAACATCCGCTGATAGTTCTCAGTAAATTATGAACGCACAGAAATTTTTACCTGGTAAAGAACATAAGGGTGTTTAGACTGAATGCTTTCTTGTCCCTTTTATTATTCTCATTGACTATAATATATAGCTCATAAAGGCCTGTTGCTCCAGCTCCATGGCATCCAGCACCCTCTTCTCTCTGCAGGGACTCTTCCATATGCACAACCATAGACAAAGAATTCTTTTTTTTAAAGCCTTAGGTAGCTGGGCATGGTGGTGCATGCTTTTGGAAGGCAGAGGCAGGTGGATATCTGAGGGCCAGCCCGGTCTGCATAGTGAGTTCCAGGTCAGCTGGGGCTACAGGAAGACCCTGTTAAAAAGACCCCCTCCTCAAAGCCATAGGATAACCCAAATTATTGAAAAGTTAGAGAAAATTGCAAGATTTTCTGTAAATAAAACTTTATTAATCAAGAAATTATAAAGCTATATTATTTAAGATAGTATGTTGTGTTATTGATAAAAAGATAAATACATAGGTTAATGGAGCAGTAGAAAATCTGGAGGTCTGTAATCTGGAGGAGGTTTATAATAAATGATCAAATGATTTTTGACAGTGTCAATGCAAGTATAAAGAAAATATAATGCTCTTAATAAATGATACTGGAATGTTTAAGTATCTTTTTAAAAAATCCTTTATTATTTTTATGTGTATGAGTATATATGGCTTGCATGTAAATGCACCTGTGTTTGTAAGTGCCTGCACAGGTCATAAGAGGGTGTTGGATCCCTTGGAACTAGAGTTAGGGTGATTGTTATGGGTGCTGGGATTCAAACCCGGGTCCTCTGGAAGAGCAGTCACTGCGCTTAACTACTGAGAACCGACCAGCCCAAAATTACATGACAAATTGCAGTGTCTGATAAAAGCTTGTACTTAGAATATAATTCAGAATTTCTACAAGATGATAATGAGAAAATAGGCCAGGCATAGTGGTGCATGCCCCTTAAACCCCTACTCAGGAGGCAAAGCAAGGAGGATCTGATCTACATAGTGAGTTCCAGGCCAGCTTGGGCTACAGGGATACCCTATCTCAAAAAAGACAAAGAAAAAAGAGAGAGCCAACAACACTTAAAAAAAAAAATGCTCTTGAGTAAACAGTTGGTTGAACTGAGTCTTAACAGTTCTTGATTTTGATACATTTAAAAAAAATTTGGAAACTTTAGGTGTAATCCCAGTAGTTGGAAGCAGCTTGAGGGCCGGGAGTTCAGTGGCCAAGCTGGACTACTTGAGACTGTCTACAAAAGAGAAAAGAACAATAACAAAATAGGTTGTGCATGCTACCAACAAGTTAAAAGTTAATCCTGGGCTGGAGAGATGGCCTAGCGAGCGGTTAAGGGCGCCGACTGCTCTTGCAGAGGACCCGGGTTCGATCCCCAGCACCCACATTGAGAACCGTCTGTAACTCCAATTCCAGGAGAACTCCAGTTCTAGGGGAATGCGAGACCCTCTTCTGAACTCCGCGGCGTTGCACGACACTGGTGCACAAACCTGCATGCAGACAGTACATTCATACACATAAATAAATAAATAAATAAATAAATAAATAAATAAATAAATAAATAAATAAATAAAGTTAATCCTATATATTGAAAATAATACAAATTGTTATGATGACTTTACTTGGCACTTTTCCTACATATATGGAAAATGGTTAGATAATCTTTTTTTGGGGTGGTGGGGTGGTGGGGTGGTGGAGGGACTGATGTGTCACTGTGTAGCTTAGTCCAGGCTGCAACTAACAATCTTCTCTAGTCAGGCCTCCTGAGTGCTAGGATTGCAGGCATGTGCCACTATGCCTGGCTTTGATTCCTTTTTCCCTGTCCCAACTCTTAAGGAAGTTGTGGGTTTTTTTTTTTTTCTCCTTAGTTATTTGCTGAAATCATTATGATAGAAACCACATGGTAATTAATTTTTTATATTAGCAATTACAGAATGGTTATTGGACATAAATGGTATGGACTAAAATGCAGAATTCCCTTATTTCATTATTTGATTATCTCTGTTCAGTTTATCAATCTTGATTTTTGTGTGTGTATACTTGCTCATGGGTAAATATTTTTGCTGTTAAATGATGTACATAATATAATTTTTGAAGCTTAGTTTTTCTATCTTAAATTATTTAGAAATCTAGGTGCTTCAGTATTCATTCAGCTATTCATTTGGTACATATTTTTAATGTATTATATTTAATGCTTAAAGCACTCTTGTATCCAAGTGTGGTAGCTCACACTTTTATTCCCAGCACTCAGGAGGCAGAGGCAGGTGGATCTTTGTGAGATCGAGGTGACCCTGGGCTACATAATGAGTTTCAGGCCAGCTGGGGCTACAAGCAGACCCTGTCCCACAAAGACAAAAAAAGAAATATTTAACAACAACAAAAAACCCCACTATCCTAGATGGAGGGATATAAAAGGATACCTCATTTTAAATGGCATTAATTCAATTTTTAATGAAGTTGAATATATTTACTGGCATTTTGTGTTTTTGTTATAAATTGCTTAAATTTTTGTTCATTTTGAGTGAAAATTTCAAATGTCTTTATAATTCTCTTACTAACTTATACATAATAGTCTGTGATATTTTTTACTGCCCTGTCAAATTTCTTGTTTTATGGAATCTTTAGATTTTTATTTTTATGCTGTCAAAATCTTACTAGTCTTTTCATACCCCTTTGATGTCTTTTTAGAAAAGCCTTATCTACAATATTAGAGCAAAGTTAATTTCCTACATTTTTCTTCTACAGTTTAGTTTTATTTCTATGTCTAGGAAATTTTAGTTCATCTGGATTTTCTTTCAGTGATCTATGGTAGGGACCTAATACAAGTTTTCCAGCTTCATAATCACTCTCCCAAAATAAATTAGTGATGTCTTTTTCTCACTAACATGAAAAGAAGCATTTTAATTGTATTTTAAAAGTCCCAGATATGTGTGTTCTGGATTCAGTACTCTATGGTTTTGATCATTGTCATTTCATTTTGTATTTGACATCTGGTAGGGCACCCTTCCCCATTGTCTTTTTCAAAAAAATTTTTTTGGCAATTTTTGTGTATTTTCTCTTCCAGATGAACTTTAGAGTCAACATGTCAAGTTCCATTAAAAATCCCTCTGGGATTTTGATTGGAAGTGCATTGAATTTACAGATTAATTGGGGGAGAATTGACATCTTTACACTATTGCGTCTTCCCATCCAGGAACATGGTATGCCTCTCCATTTCTTCAGGTGGTCTTTTATGTTCAGTTCAGCATTAGAAGTTTTTCATATAGGTCTCACACGCTTCTTGTTAGGTATACTCCTGTTTATCTTTTTAACTTTAGTTACTGTGAATTACAGCTTAAAAAAAATACCTTATGATCTAATGAATTACTGCTGTTACATAGGGAGGCTATTGATTTTGATTTTTTTTTATGTTGGTCTTATCGTTTATTTAGTTTTCAGCTAATTGTCTTAAGGTTGTTGAAGGATGATTACGTTTTCTGTAAATGATGCCATTTACTTTTTTATTTTGTTTTGTTTGTTCTTTTGCATTGGGGGTTACTATTGGGTACATTTCCAGAACTGTCCACTGCTATTTCTGATTTGAACATCTTGTTTGTTGGTTTAAATGCTCTTACATTTTCTTTTCTTTTTTTTTTTTTTTATGCTCTTACATTTTCAAGACTATGTATATATTTTAGATTTGCATTAGAGGGGGAAAAGCACAGAAGTTTTCTTTTTTTGGCTTAACAGGTTTGTTTTTTAAATCAGGGTCTCATTGTGTAGCACTGAGTATGATAGAACTCAAAGAGATCCCTGCCTCTGCCATCTGAGTGTTAAGATTAAAGTTGTGCGCCACTGTGGCCGGCAGTGGATATTTAATTTAGTCATACAGTTTTCTTGAGATGATCCGTATTCTTTTTAAGTTATAAAACTTCAGTGTGATGAATTAGACATTTACTACTGTTGATTGTAATTTAGTTTAAGTATCTGTTCAAGTATGTATTTAGATAATGCCAGAAACTGTCACACATTAGTGATACATAGTCACTATGAAGTCCTGAGTATTTGAATGGATCTGGAAGGTTCCTCTCTTTCTTATATGGACAAGATAAGCAGTAAGCAGGAAAATGAGAAGGGAGATCAAGGCCGAGGTTGTATTAAGGAGGAAGAGGATGGCTGATATAGTGTAGAGCAGAGGAGAACAGTTTAGTTGTTAGTATCAGTTGAGAAGCAGAATACAAGCTAGGACCTGAGGAATAGAAAGGATGAAGAACCATTCTCTGTGGAAAGAAAATAATCTCTGCTTTGGGATTTCTGTTATTTCCTCTCCTATATATATTCTTTTACACTATTGATATATTTAGTTTGCTTATATGTGTGTTTCATTTAGGTATTTGGGTCTGTTTTATTTGCTTTCTCTGATTCTTCTTTAGGCTTGTTAATAGGGCCATTTATCATAAGCTAGAAAGTTTCCCATGTGACTTTTTTTGAGGGGTTTGTAAATACAGTATCCTAGTCCTTAAATATATGATAATGCTTCCTAAATTTTGTACAAACCACCTTTAAACCTGTTTGAACCCAGTATGATTTTGCATGGTAAATCTGTGATTACCCTTGAGATTTCTCCAGTGAACATGTTTTATGTAGGTTTCCTACTTTTGCTTGGGTTAATTTAAATGACTCTTTGTAGATGACCACTTTGTTTATGCTTTTTACATTTGTTAATTTATAGTTGTGCTCATATTTTTTGTATCTAACAACTATATGTTTTCCATTGCACACATTTTCCATGATGCTTGCCTCATAGGCCTATTTGTTTTTGCTAGACTTGTCCCAGAACTGGTCTTTGGTTTTATTAAACCTTTACTGCCCTGCTTTGTTCATTCCTGCTTATAATGACGGTATTTTTCTTTAAAGACGTAGATGGCCAAATCCTATAGGAAATAATGTTCTTTTAATTTCAGTTGTCTTGCTGTGTAGTCCTGACTGGTCTAGAACTCACTATGTGTAGATCAGGCTATCCTCCACCTCACAGACATCGTCTCTCCCTGCCTTCCAGGTTCTGGGATTAAAGTCATGTGCCATCACACCCAGCTCCCTTTCTATTTTTATAGGTAACTAAATTAGCCGACTCAAAGTTTTTTTCAAATAGATGTCATACTGTTAATTTTCATTTCTTTTAGCTTTATAGATGAGGAATATGAACTTTCATCTATAAATTCTTTTTTGAAATCTGTTGAAATTTTGGTTTAAAGTATGGTTAGATATTTAATTAAAAAAAACTGTAATGGCCCTGTAGGTCTATTTTACTGTAAATATCATAGTTAAATTTATTTCTGATACTCTGTATCCTGCATATTTTCCATGTTCCTCATTTTCTCAAACAAGTGGAAAGTTTCTCACCCATGTGGATTTTGCAGTTCCTAATATTTCAAGTATTTGTGTCTTGTTTGGGGGTTTACTTTGCTGTTTATATTATTAGGTGTATAAATGTTGGGCTTACTGTTTAATGTTTGCCTTAGATTATTTTCTAGCTGATACTAATAACCTTTTATTGTGATGGCTTTTTCAATTCTATTTTCAATCCTAATGACGAAAAATTTCAGATGCTTCTTTTTACATACCATATTAGTTGAGTTTTTCCTTTTCTCTCCCCAGCCCCCCTTCCCTTAACATATTTCCATGATTTTTTGTTTGGGCCTTTTCCTGAAATTGAAGATTACAGTGAAGATGTATTTTTTCTTTGGCTCCCTCTTTCTTGTTCTTTGCTGAGCTCACTGCTTTATTTTTTCTTCCTGTTTTGAAAATATGTGTCTTGTTCCTGTTCTTCTGACATATTAAATTGAATCAATCAGCATCGCGACTATAATTACTATCTATCTTCCCCTAGAATATAAGCTTTTGGTATTTTATTTTAGTCTTGACTTTCATGTTTTTCAAATGACAGAAATTTTAGGGGTATGTTTGTATGATAATATACGTCTTTCTAACTTTTTAAGGTTTGGAACTTTTAAACAGTTACCTCACATGCTAAACCTGAACACAAATGTTGTGTTTCTCCAGTTTCTATTTTAAATGCTCCTGGTCCTCTGATTCCAAGGATATCTGTTTTTTTAGATACATTGTTTTTCTTAAAGAAATACTATGTCTGGGGGCTGGAGAGATGACTCAGTGGTTAAGAGCATTGCCACTCTTGCAGAGGACCTGGGTTCGATTCCCAGCATCCACATGGCACCTAACAACTGTGTATAACTCCGGTTCCAGGGAAATGCCCTCTGTGGCCCTTACACAACATGGGTTCTCTTACATACATTCAGGAAATGCACTCAAAAGTATTTTAAAAAAAATACTATATTTGAACTCAGTGAATTCTGTAGTTTAAAAAATATCAAAAGTAGTTGTATACTTAAAAGTGTATTTTATTCTATAATTTAGAATTTAATTTCCAAAGTCATTGTGTTTCAAAGCTTTCAATTGTAGTGATTTTATGGCATGTATTTTTATATTTAGGAAGTCCAAGAAAAGCCTGCTTTTTTTTTTTTTAACTCTTAACAGGTTATTCCTTACCACCAACAACCCTTGCCCCCCATTTTCTTTGTACATTTTATAGCTTTAAAACTCCAAATTTTCCACAGTTTTATAATTATAGAATTTTTGGTGTGTGTGAATGAATGTGTATTTTAAGTTTTTTTTTTTTGTTTTTTTTTTTTTTTGTATTTTTGAAACAGGGTCTCCCTTTAGACCCAGCTGGCCTGGAGTTCACTCTGTAGACCAGGCTGGCCTTGAACTCACAGAGATCCGCCTGCCTCTGACTCTGCCTCCCGATGCTGGAATGAAAGGCGTGCACTACCACACCCTGCACTAAGATGGTTTTCAGCCTCCATGTGGGTGCTGGAAATCGAACCTGGGTCCCCTGCAAGAGCAGTCAGTGCTCTTAATCGCTAAGCCATCTCTCCAGCCCCAAGCTATTTTTTTTATACCTGATTAATGATACTAGAAAGAAACCAAATTCATAATTACATTGCATGCTACTGTTCAATCCTATTATTGGTATGGTTTTACGGAAATTCTTAAAAACTAAAATTAGTCAGGTGTGGTGGTGCATGCCTTTAATTCCAGCACTTGGGAGGCTGAGACAGGGGGATCTCTGAGTTCAAGGCCAGCTTACTCTATATAGGGAGTTCCAGGCTAACACAGGCTATACGGAGACTCTGTGTCATGGCAGAAGGACCAAGAATTTTAAAAATTAATTAATTAATTAAAAAAAAGTACAGTATTTTACAGAAAAACATAGTTGCAAATTCTGGATTTAAGAATTCCATATAATTTTGTCTTGTTTTAAGCATAATTTATAAAAGTTCATACTAAGTTATGTCAATAAGGCATATGGACACCTTGAAACATAAGAATTTAAGTCATGTTTCGTGCAAAAAGGCTGTGCTTATTGTATTACTGATTGCTAGCACATTGTTACTTTGACCTTTGTAGATAGTTAACTTGTGTTTGTTACATGGTTAATTGAGTGTGAATGTAGAAATAATAGTGTTTTGTAGACTTACTTTTGAAATATAACTAATTCCAGATTCACTTTACTTTTGCTAATTTCTATCTCAGTGCTATAATGAGAGTCATGTTAATGATTGACTTTCTTTTTTTAAAAAAAAAAGGGGGCAGGGGGTGCTCTTGTGTGTGAGGGTGTTTGCAGAGGCCAGAGGCATTGGATCATCTGCAACAGGAGTTATAAGTGAGCAGTTCAGAGTGGGTGCTGGGAACTGAACTTAGCTTCTTGAAAAGAACTAAGTGCTCTCAACCACTGACCAACATCTCTAGCCCCACCCTACTTTTAAAAATAATTCAGCACATCCATGCTATGTTACACCTGTCAAGGTCAGGACAACTTTTGGAGACAGTTGTGGTTATCTGGTTATGTGGATTCTGGGAATTGAGCTCAGGTTGTCAGCTTTTGTGCAGGCCTGAGCTGCCTCCCTGGCCCTGTTGGCTTTCATTGTATTTCATCTTTTCACAGTATTGTACATAGGTCGTTTATAGTATTTTATTGAAGATTTTGTTTTCATGGAATATACAAATTAGAAAACAAGCATCATCAATACTGATTGACAATGAAGACCACTGGCTAAAATCCTGTTGTGCCTTTATGTTCTATGTGAGTGGCTCAGGTTTCCTGCTGAGTGGTGATTTACCACATTTACTTTCTGATTTTAACCTAGATGCAAATAAGTCACCTGTAACAATACCGTTTTTTTTTGTTTTTGTTTTTGTTTTTGTTTTTGTTTTGTCTTTTTGAGACAGGGTCTCCCTGCAGCCCCACCTGTCCTGGAACTCCCTATGTAGAGCAGGCTGGCCTTGAACTCATAGAGATCTGCCTGCCCCTGCCTCCCAAGTGCTGGGATTACAGGCATGTGCCCCCACACCTGGCAACAATACTTCTTAAAACCAAGGTTTGTTTCCTGGTTTTTGTAATTGTGAGACAGGGTCTCCCTTAGCCCCAGCTGGGCTGGAACTTGCTATGTAGACCAAACTCCCCTTGAACTCATAGAGTTTCACCTGCCTCTGTTTCTGGACAATATTTTAAGTGTTCAATGAAAACTACTCCCGTCTGCTAAATGGTATCCTTACTGCAAAGCTTCTCTTACAGGTGCTGTATAGATAATGACACTGCATAGTCATTATCACCATGGCAACAATACCCAGGACCTACCAGAGGAAAATTGCATGTGAGCCGCTGCCTCAGAGAAAGCATGCATTAGCTTCCTCTGGAGAATGATTTTTTTTTTTTTTAATACAAGTCTAGTGTGTTCTGTGGTACTACCAACCAAATGCTAGCCCACGACTCAGTTGTTATTTTTAAATTAATATAACTGTAGGACTGGAAAGATGATGGCTCAGTAGTAAAGAGTACATGCTGTTCTTACAGTGGACCTGAGGTTCAGTTCCCAGCACTCAGATCAGGTGAATCATAACCATCTGTAACCCCATCTAGAGAATATTCAGCACCGTCTTCCGACCTCACAGAAAAGCAAATGGCACTCATTGTCCGTCAAGTGTTGTTGATGCTTGCTTGTTTTCTAATTTGGTTACCCTCAATTAAAGTCTTTTTGTTTTCTCTGTCCCCCGCATGCACATGTATGTAATTGTGCTCACTCTTCTCTACCTGGGTTTTATTTTGTATGACTATTCTTTAATGTTAACAATGTAAACCTCACTTTATTAAAAGTATACAGCAAAAATATTTTTGTTTTGAAAAAAATTAACCTTGTAAACATAGTACTGAAGTTTAACTCACTACTATAAAATGCACATCAAAAGAATTTTTATGAGTTCAGGGCCATATGTAAAAGAAAATAAATTGTGATTACTTTAATTATATATTAGTTAAAATAAGTGTGCTTTTACTGTATTCAGAGAAGTTGGAAGAGCAAATAGTCTTTTTCTGGGCTTGAGAAACAGAAGATATTACAATAAAACATGAAAAAATTATTCATTGTTTGTGGGCTAGCTTAGTGGTATAAGCTGTTGCTTGCTTAGCACATTTCAGGGCATCATGTTTAGTCCCCAGCAATGAAAAAAAAATCATCACTATGTTAGTTTTTAGCTTTTATATCTCCTTTTCCTGCTGCTTTTTAATATCTTCATAGTGGAAAATTTATTTTTATATTGATAAATGATACCAAGATTCAGAAACTCTTGTCTTAGAGTATGTTTACCTAGCCTGTCATTTAAATATCACTGAATTGGAAATATCAGCTAGGGAATCCAGTTCATCATGACAACTTAAAATCAATAGGAACATTTATTTTTTGTAGGCAAGATAATAGAAGATTGTCTCTAAGTACAATGGTTTTTATAAATAATCAAATTTGTTACAAGAATCAAACATTTACTAAATACAATATTTAGAAAACAATATAAGAACTTGATCATAGACATTTTTTGGAGGGATTAAGTTTTAGTCTGAATTTTGGATTGAAATACCTTATTTTCCTGGAGCAAATGTGAACTTCTTATGTGATAGTACTTTGTATCTGGGTGCAGTGGTGGTAGCCTCTAGCTGTAATCTCAGCACTCAAGAGATGAAGGCGGGATCATCCTTAGCTACATAGAGAGTAAAAAGAAATAAACGGAAAATTTTGTAGTTTTGCATTAATTAATTTATTTTCTCTTTATTTAGAGGCAGAGCCTCCTTGTAGCCAGAGTTGGAACTCACTATGTAAACCAGGCTAGCCTTGAACTCAGATATCTGCATGCCTCTGCCTCTCGAGTGCTGGGGATTAAAGGCTTGTGCCACTACACCGGACTTGAATTGCCATCTTAAAATTCATTGTTAAGTAGACAGGATAGTTTGTAGAACAAAAGTAGTAATAGTTGATGGATAGGAGTGACAAAAGGGAATGCAGAATGTTAAATACCAGGTAGTCCATTTTTTAAAAAATTGCCAGTATTCTAATTTTAATTATGTTTACGTTCATAGGCTGCACTAATTCTTCATTTACTTCATATTATCTTGTATCTCATGTATTGAAATAAATTCCTACTTGGTTTCATCTTTGAAGTCTCACCCTAAACTCCTTTTATACAGTCTCTTTGTGAAACAGTTTCTCTTAATGATGAAATCCTTCAGTAGCTGAAACAAATTCTCAGCATTTTATTACAGTCTTCTATTCCTATTCCTTTTACCATCCTCATACAGAATTGTTTTCCCCTTCCTCTGCATCATCACTGTTCTATTTAGTTCTCTCCTCTCCTAAGTGTTTAATGTTTGTTTGCACTTGAGTTGTCTTTCCATAATGTATATAATTACAGTAAAACAATTTTTGTAACATGGGCATGGTGGCACATGCCTTTAATACCAGCACTCCAGAGAGATAGAGCCAGGCAGATCTGCAGGTTACAGGCCAGCCAGGGCTGCATAAGAGACTCTCTAAAAAAGGGTCATTCTTGTTTTGTTTTGTTTTGTTTTGTTTTTTTAATTCTATGTTAGCTAGCTTATTACTTTGTACATAAGGTGTTTGGTGGAGTTGATATATATGATACTTAAGTTTGGTTTAGTCTGTAAAGTTAGTGAGAATATGTATTTTGATTCCTAAATGAATTTAGCGTTTCTGGAGCTATGTGAACATTCAGCTTCTTATTATTTTAGCACTGAATTTTCTCATAGAGCATTGAACTAGTTAGGTATTTAACTGTTCCTCTTTATGCTATGTATTTAGAAACTTGCCATCTAAAATAAGGGTCATTATATCATTATATTCTTTCTTATCTCTCTCTTTTTTTTTTTTTTTTTGAGACAGGGTCTCCCTTTATCCCCAGCTGGCCTTGAACTCAAAAAGATCCGCCTGCCTCTGCCTCCCAAGTGCTACAATTAAAGGCATGCGCCACCATGCTCGGCTCTTTCTCATCTCTTAACAGTGAGTTAAATCTGTGATTTCTAAGGTACTTGAATTTTTTTTTTTTTTTTTTTGAGACAGGATTTCTTTATAGTCCCAGCTGGCTTGGAACTCACTCTGTAGACCGGGCTGGCCTTGAACTCACAGAGATCCACCTGCCTCTGCCTCCTGAATGCTAGGATTAGAGGCGTGCTCCACCACGCCTGGCTTAAAAACGGTTCTTGGCTGCCATGTGAGTGCTGGGAATCGAACCTGGGTCCTCTTCAAGATCAGTTGGTGCTCTTAATTGCTGAGCCATCTCTCCAGCCCCCATTGAATTTTTTTTTTTTACGACTTTTCTGTGGCTGTTAACTTTGTTTTTCTTTTTAGGAATAAACTAATTAAAGGCATTTCTTGCATAATTGCTATGAAATCTACTTAGATATTTCAATTGAAGAATATATTTAAAAGGCCGAGAATGCTAGAGTGCTTGTCTAGCATGTGTAAAAAGCTGGATTCAGCCCCCAGTCCTCCAAAAAGAAAAAAAAAACTCTTTAAAATGTCTTGCTAAGACCATATAAAATGCTTATGTTTCAGAATTTGAACTGAACTTAGCTTATGGTTTTGAATTTTTATATAGAAATTATATGATAAATGAGATAGATTTGGAAGTACTTTTTTTTTTATCTGAACTATTACAATTGGGAACATGGTAAGGCAGTATATGTACATGCCTAGTTTGGTTTAAATTTGAGTAAGAAACTACAATTTTTTGCATGTTTTTAATATTGTATCTTTTATGTCAGTCTATCTCCATTTATTGGGTTAATATAGCACAAGATTTTTCCAGTCAGAAAAAGAGTATTGACTGTTTGTTCTTTGTCCTCTACTCTGGGGCTTGGACCCAGGACTTTGTGCATGCTAGTCAAACTATTCCATGGAGCTGTACCTGTAACCCTCCAATTGGTTAATGGTGTTAAAGGAGAAATTCTTCACTTTTCTCTATGAATTGTGTATATCTCCTTTACTACCTCTTCCTGTATTACATTCTTTTACACTGTATTAGTTGCCATTTATATACAATCTCATTTTAAATAAATAGTTCCTAGATAGTAAGTTTGAGTTTTACACATTGATGTGTCTCTCATAGTAGTAAACACTATCTTTTGCACATAGGACATATTTTTAGTAAATGTCTTCTTAATCAGTAAAGACTTTTTCCCTTCCCTACACTATTTAATGTAAGACTGTGTGTGTGTGTGTGTGTGTGTGTGTGTGTGTGTGTGTGTGTGTGTCTTTTTGAGACAGTTTTTCCCTGTAAGCCCCAGTCGGCTTGGAATTCCCTATGTAGACCAGGCTGGCTTCTTAACTCACAGAGATCTTCCTGCCTCTGCTTCCCAAGTGCTAGGATCAAAGGTATGTGCCACTACACCCAGCTACTTATTATATATTATACTTAGCATATAAGTATATGCTAAAGTCCTTTAGAATCTGAAAGGAATAATGTTGAAATCCTCTGGTAAATTTCAGGTTTTTCATAGTATTTTTTCTTTTTGGGTATACATATAAGCTAAACCAATCCTTAGAAAGTATGTAAACACAGACCATACATGTGGGTAAATATATGAGAAAAGTAGGTAGAATAAGATGGAGCGATACCTGAGAAACTTGCTTAAGGTCACACAGGGAGTGGTTGAAGCAATGCTGATATTAATGCCTTTGGATCCTAATAGTGTCCTTGAAATTATTTCCTTCATTAATGTTAAATTGAAGGTAGGAAAGAGTCATTCTTTTTATTTTCTTTTACCACAATAATTCCTCCCCATAAGCCAAGCTATCAATATAGTTCATAGTCATTTAAGTTTATTGTTTCTTGGATCAGGAAATGACTTGGGGGGGTGGTAAAGGTGCTTGCCATCAGGCCTGTCAACCTGAGTTTTCTTTTTTTTTCTTTTTTTTTTTTTTGGCAATGCCTTTATTGCTTAGCCATCTCATAGTCCTTGCACAGCTAATTTTTGGCAACCATGGTTATTCTAGGTATTGTTATTCCTCAGAAGCAGCTGTATTCCTGTATCTTCTAGCTAGCTTAGTTATGGTATATGGTATAGTGTAACAAGTAACTTTAAGTCAGAAAAATCACTTTTAAATGGAATTTAACACCTCTCCTGATCTAACTTATAACTTGAATTTTCCTGCTGCAAACTGTTGACTATTGAAATTTATTTATGTTTGTCCACCAGTGCCATATTCCATCTTCCTGTTCTTACACAAATTAGTTGGTTTTATCAAAATTCTTTCATTTTATTCTCGTAGTGATTTTGAAGCAATTTAGCACCTTAGGTTTCTGCCTTTGACTTGGCAGTTCAAGATGTACTACTGCCCTTTGAGGCATTTTGCTTTGTAAAACTAACTTAACATATTCACATTTTCATCTATTTATTTCACTTGTATTGATATTTCTATATTTTCTTTGTTTACTTTTTTTCTATTTTATTAAGATGTTTTCAGCAGATAAAATTTGGGGGTGGGGGTAGGTAAATGTTTTCGGTGATAGCCTTTTCTTTAGAAAACAAAAGCTCCTTTGGAGTATGTGCCAGAATAGGAAAACTTTTTTACTGCTTTCATTTTGAATTATACCTATAACTTGAAGTGTACTTAATAAAGTATAAGTTATTAGGTCTTATTAATATAAGTTTAATCTCCCTAAATTATAACACTTTATTTAGGCTATATAGTTCTTGCTTTAACATACTTACGCTGCTGCCTTTAAAAATACAATTGTGTATCCCTGGCACCTTAACATTTATGGTGGAAGGAATCAGATTACTATACCAGCTTCAGGGTGTTCTGTGTTACTTGTTAAGAAAATATTGTGTTTACCCACCAATGCCATATCCCATCTTCTTTCCTCTTAAACAAATTGGAATTTTAGAAATGTCATTTACAAGATGGTGAGATGGGTCAGCAGGTAAAGCCACTTGCTGCCAAGCCTCATAACCCAAGTTTGATTGTCAGGACTCTTAAGAGGAAAGAGAACTCCCACAAGTTATTCTTTGAGCTGTACATGTGCACTGTGGTATACTCATGTGCATTCAGACACTAGACAGTTTAAAAATATGCACTAAGTATGTGTTGATTAAAATAGCTCATTGGTTAAAAGCACTGGCTGCTGTCACATAGGACCAGGGTTCAGGTCTTAGCACATGGAGAGTAACTGTCTCCAACTCCATTTCTGACACTCTTCTTGCTTGCCTCCGTGGGCGTTGCATGACATGGGTACACTTAACACTTAGACACATAAAATAAAAATGTAAACAGGTGAAAAAAAAGTACAGTGGTCATTTTTAAAGTGGAATAACACAGTTTCAGTGTTAAAATGCTTTCAGATTTTTCTTAGACTTGAGCATGATTGTACTCTAGGTTATTAATCACTTTTTTTTTAATTTTATTTTTTGCTGTGTTATTTAGAACTACCTTAGATTTCTGCTGGGTGTGGGGGTTTATATCTACACTTCCAATACTTGGTAGTGTGGTCTCCTGAGTCTAGGATTTCAATGCTAGACTGGGAAAATAGCTGAAGTCTCCATACAACAGACAAAGCTGGACATGATAGATGGGCCATTATTTCCTTAAATTTCTTTTAATTAAATCTAGTTGATTTTCAATCTGTGCTTCTAAAATTTAGGGTCTGGTAGGGAGACCATTTAAGGATATCCTAGAGTAAAAAGTATTTTCCTTATAATACTAAGATGTTATTTGTCAGTTTCAATGTGTTGACATTTGCCCTGGTTATACAAAAGCAGTTGCGAGTAAGCCTTGTCCTTGAAGTCCATGGCACCAAAGTATATAAGGATTCTTCACGTCTATGGATTTTTACTTAAGCAAAAGAAATCCTTGTAGTTTCACTTTTCCGCATTTTAATTACACGTTTTTATGTATGGGATATGCACAGTAATACAGGTTTACAGGTGATTGTAAGCCATTGGATGGGCATGCTGAGAACTGTTCCTCTGCAAAGTACACTTTGTGCTCCTAGCCACGGAGCCATGTTTTCCAGCCCTCTTTTCACTTTTCTTTTTTTTTAAGATGTTACAATAATTTAGCTCCTTTTTCATGCAAGACTATTATTATTGAAAAGTACTACTTACAAGCTTGTTTTCAATTGGACATTTGACATTCTCAGAAGTGATTAAAGTAAGCCTGTCATTTTAATTGACAGTATTTGTTGCAAAGAAAAAGTTAAGCTTTGAAATGCGAATTATGCCTTTTAAAGTTCTTATTTGCCTGGGCTGTATAGCTTTGCAGTACTTAGACTTTTCTGATGAAGTTACTAGTATTGACTGTGATATATATATTATTTTAGTTCGTTCTAATTAGGTAAATACTAAAAATAGCTCTTATGAAGTATGTGGAAACACAGGATTTCTTAAGTTTGTAAAAGTTTGTAAAAGAGTGATGAAGTAAAATGTTTAAACCTGTTCCTTTAGGAGTTGGGAAGGATTGCTGTATTTAGGTTCATAATAGGTTCATAAGGTCACATTTATTTCATGCCCACATTAAAATTAGAAAGAATGCATGATTTCAGTAAATAAAATTAGCCTTCAGTTGAATAATGAGTTCTTAAATTCTCTCATCCATTCAATTTTCTTTTTTAGTTGAAACAATGGGTTTTGATAGTGGGATGAATTTATTTAGGGTTGCTATTGTACTTATTGATAATTCTAAATATTTCTCTCTCTCTCTCTCTCTCTCTCTCTCTCGCTCTCATTTGCTTTATAGGTGGAATCTTTCATTTTGGATCAGGATGATTTGGAGAATCCAATGTTGGAAACAGCTTCCAAGTTGCTCTTATCAGGTACTGCTGACGGGGCAGACCTTCGGACAGTAGATCCTGAAACGCAGGCGAGACTGGAAGCTTTGCTAGAAGCTGCAGGTATGTGTGTATGCTCTTTGTACTGATGTCTCCTTTATTAGCCAAAGCTTCACAGACATCTCCAAAAATCTCCTTACTTCAAATGTGATTTTGTGTGTTTTGTGTGATACTATTCATCTTTATAATAGCTTTCTAGAAACTAACTCCTTAGTTTCTAGAAAACTATTGTATACTAGTAAGTTAGTTAGAAACTAACTTACTAGTATACAACTAACAGCTGCAATTTACCTCATTAAAAGGGACTTTTTTTTTAGAGACTTTTTTTTTTTTTTAATTTATTTATTTTTGTATGTGTATGAATGTACTGTCTGCATGTAGGTCTGTGCACCCGTGTCGTGCAATGCTGCGGAGGTCAGAAGAGGGTCTCGGATTCCCCTGGAACTGAAGTTCTCCTGGAACTGGAGTTATAGATGGTTCTCAGCTGCCATGTGGGTGCTGGGGATCGAACCCAGGTCCTCTGCAAGAGCAGTCGGTGCTCTTAACCACTAGGCCATCTCTCCAGCCCTAAAGAGACTTCTTAAACAGCTGATTTTTCAATAGCCAGTGGGTTTTGTATTTTAGAATTTGTGTATCTACTAAAACCTAACATCCAAATCAGTACTCGGTTGTTAATGATCAGAGCAGTGGAAACTACAAGCCTACCCATGTTTATATTTTTAGCTAAAATGATACAAGAATAATTAAAATTAATTTTCTGTTTTTGATTGTTGCTGCTTATTGTAAGATCACTATAATCCAGGATGCTTAATATGATTTTATTGCTGTTTACATTTTATTTTTATTAATATTTTTGTTACATCCTGGTTATCTATTAAAACTAGGTTTATTGTCAGGAATCTGTGCATGCCAGCATGCTCTAGCATTCAGGAGGCTGGGGCTGGAGGGTTTTTAGTTTGAGTTACATTGTTAAGACTGTCTATAAACCAAAAGAAGGAACAGAAAAAAGTTAGGGATCCATGGTAAAAATGTAGTGTTTGTTTATGTTTCTATCTTTAAGTAGTGATTACTTTTTCTGCTTTGTATTTGTCTTCTTGCCTACTTCTCTCGTTAGTTTTGACTAGTATTTGTTATACAGTTTCTAATGGGTTACCTGGGAAATTAAAGCTATTTCTAAATTCTCTCATTTGGAAATCTGTTGACTTGATCTCAGTAATACCAAAATATACCTTGATAAAGTTGATATATTTAAACAAATAGTCCTGTAACAGATTCAGAATTCTATATGGCTTTTAATATTAATGACACAAATTATACAGTAGCTATTAGTCATACCAGATCAGGACTATTTTGTCTTTTTCCTATTTTTTTTTTTTTTTTTTTAATTAAAGGAAAAGTCTATTTGAGCTTACAGTTCCAGGGGAATTAGGACAATTTAGCCCAATATCCTAAATTTTTTACATAGAAAAAGTATAAATCTTTAAATAAATTTTATTTTTATTTTATGTGTCTGAGTGTATTGCCTGCATGTGTGTAAGTGCACCTGTGTCCTGCAGTGCTCTTGGAGGTCAGATGAAGGTGTCAGTATCCTCTGGAACAGGAGTTACAGTCAGTTGTTAGTTGCCTTGTGGGTACTGGGAATCAAACCCTGGTCCTCTACAAGAACAGCTAGTGATTTTAACTACTCAGCCATCTCTCCAGTCCCCTCTTTTATAAATTTTAAACAGTTATGTCATATTTCGTACCTCCTCCACTTTTATTTATAGATAGGTTTTTGTTTATTATTACCAAGTGAGTAGTATTTTAATCTTAAATGGTTTATTTTAAAGCCTACAATAGTGTTTCTTAAAATTTAAGTGTCCTGGGTATCACTTGTGTGCTCCTTTCATAACTTTGATTTTGGAGCCAGGTGTAATGATTCACACCTTTAATCCCAGCACTCGGGAGGCAGAGGCAGAGGCAGGCAGATCTCTGTGAGTTCAAGGGCAGCCTGGTCTACCTAGTGAGTTCCAGGACAGCTGGTGCTCAAAATACTGTATTTTTGACAAACTCCCAAGTAATGGCAATGATTCTATTCAAAGAAATATATTGCAAAGATTTTGGATTTTTTTTTTTTTTTTTGGTCTTTTTGAGACAGGGTCTGTCTGCAGCTCCAGCTATCCTGGAACTTACTTTGTAGACCAGGCTGGCCTTGAACTCACCGAGATCCGCCTGCCTCTGCCTCCCAAGTGCTAGTATTAAAGGTGAGCGCCACCACACCCGGCAGAATCTTGCTTTTTTATGTTTCAGAGATTTAATACATAAGTAACTGTCCAGGTCTATTCTCCAATTATTATGTTGTAATTGGACTTCGCACTTGTCTTTGGAAAAATACCACAGGTGATGCAAATGGACAGCATCAAGTTAGGAGAATGAAGATTAGTAATAGATGGCTTTATAGGGATATCTAGAAAAGTAACAATAAGTTTCATTCCAATGTTTAATGTAAGTTTTAGATAATTTTTAGTGTGTAGTAAATTTTAGATATAATTTGAAATAATGCAGCTTATATTCTTAAAGCAGTCCCTTAAACCAAAAGTGGACAGTTATCAAAATAAATTGGTGATGCTGCCATTGCTGCCATCAGTGAGTCAAAAATAATTTTTCTAGAGCTCTTTTTGCTTTTTCTTCCTCTGTTCTCTATTTTGACTATTTTGGGACGTGTTGTTCTACATATGATAGAAGGGACTAAATGGCTCATGACTCAACATTAATTTAGAAACCTTTGAAGATAGGTTTTTCTTCCAAAGACACGTGTCTCAGAGAGGACTCCTGTGTATGACAGCACAGGCTACAGGCTCATATTTAGCACCAGAATGACAGTCCTGTGCTTGGAAGCCTGGCGGCATGAGTAAGACTTTTTAGATTAGAGAAGAGTGGTTTCCCTAAAGATCTAGACAAATTCTCTCTATATAATCTGTGCCACTGTTCATGTGAACTTTATTTATCATACAGATTTAAGTAACTTGAGTTTTACTTTTTCTTTTTGGATATTTCCCATATTGGTGTGAAAAAAATATAACAGGAATAGGCAAATTATCCACTGCGGATGGTAAAGCCTTTGCAGATCCTGAAGTGCTCCGGAGGTTGACATCGTCTGTCAGTTGTGCGTTGGATGAAGCTGCTGCTGCACTTACCCGCATGAGAGCTGAAAGCACAGCAAATGCAGGGCAGTCGGACAAGTAAGCATGTGACTGGATCAGTGTCAAGTTCATGTTCTTAAGGATGAGAATAAGCATTTGTGTCTGGTTGGTACTGTATCCACGTAACATGAAGTATCTTATTTGTACTCATAAAACCCCTTTAAATCCACTATAAAGAATAAGAGGAGGATGAATAGGATAAAATTTGTGGCAAGTGGCAGAGCACCAGTTTCTCACTACTAATAAGGCTAATTTCCTAGTATATAAAAGACTTTTTTGGAGGCCAGAGATGGCTAAGTGATTAAAAGCACTTGCTGCTTTTCTGGAAGACCCGAGTTTAGTTTCCTGAATATCAAGCAGCTCACAGCCACCTGTAACTCCAGCTCCTGGGAATCTGATCCCCTATTCTGGCCTCAGCTTGTACTTGCACAAACATGCATATAAACACAAACACATGCACACACATATACACTTATGTAAATTTAAAAAATCAGAATAGACCTTGGTTTGTGTTGTATTAGTGATAAGAAGTAAATGTTCTTCAATTAGTTGCACTGTTTTCCAGTTTGTGTGTGTTGTATTATTTTAAAGGACAGACCGTTTTTATTTTCTGACATTTTAACAAAAACCATCACTCATTTCCATGTGAATGCCCATTCAAGGAACTTTATTTTATATATCCAATAGCTCCCTTGTTTATATGTTTTAACAGATAATAAGGATTGGAGTATATAGCTTATGATTAATACTTTAGGTTTTCCAGTATTATGTAATGAAAATCACATTTTATATGTAAATAATTATGTGTATATAGTGAAACATTAACAGGAAGCACCTGAAAGAGAATCCTCACTATGTTATGTCTTTCAGTCCTCAGTGACTTATTTTTTTTTTCTCTTTCTAACCTAAAATAAAGTTATATTGGGGCCCTGTAGAAGGTGGTGCAGTTGGTAAATTTGTTGTCAAATAAGTGTAAGGAGATAAATTTGGATCTCTACTAGAACACAACTCTAGCCAGAGTTAGGAGGTAGAAGTAGAAGAGAATTCTCAGGAGAGACAGCTAGCCTGCTTTAAAGTAGTAAACAAGAGACCTTGTCTCACCAAGGTTGAGTATGAGGAGTGATACCCCGAGGTTGAGTTCCATACACTGCGGCTCGTGCACACACATGAACGTGCAAGCATAAACACACACAACACACACACACACACACACACATCTTTTTAAAGCTATGTTATTTATTCAGCTGTTGAAAAAATAAACCTCTGGCTCCCTTAGCATCAGGATAGTTTTTTAATATATATATATTTTATAGATTTTAATTTTAGGAGTATTAGTATGTTGGCTGCATGTATGTGAGTACACCTGTGTCATGTAGTGCTCACGGAGGTCAGAGGAGAGCAACAGATCACCTGGAACTGGAGTTCTGGATGGTTGTTAGCTGCCATGTGAGTTCTGGAAATAGAACCTGGGTCCTCTGCAAGATCAGGTAGTGCTCTTTTTTTGCTGAGTTATTTCTTAAGCCCTCAGGATAGTTTTGATGATTTCACTTTGTTGAGTGTCACAATGTATTTCTAGACAGTGAAGGATATGTAGCTATATTGCATTTTCTCTTAGCTCTTTGTCTTCATTCTGTGTTTTGCTTTACTTAACTGACTTCTCCTAGGCTGACATTCTATCTTCACTTTACCTTGGGTTCTATTCCTTAATGTCAGTTTACCAACCTAAAATATTATTTACAGACTCTGGCTTTTTTCAGTGTGGTTCAAGCTGAGACTTTTTGAGAGATAATTGAAACAATTGAAGAATAAAAACTCAGTTTATTTTACATTTTGTGAAATTACATTATACTGTGGCGCACTGCTTTATTCAACAGATCTTGAGGTGTATATAGTTAAATGCAATGAGTGCTATTTGTCTGAGTCAGTGTCAGTTAAATGCCTTGTTGTATGTAAGATTTAATGTTTTTTATTCAAAATTTGGAAGTTCAAGTGTTGCTTGAGTAATTCTTTATTGCAAGGTTGTTTTAAAGCTAACATACATATGGAGGAATTGAATGGCAAGTCCAAATGGGAGAGGAGTGTAAATGCACAAAGATGTAAGAGATAAAGAAGTAAAAGTAAGAGGTATGTTTTTAAAGGAAGATGTGTTATGGGAAAGAAATATTTATCCTAAACTTGCTTAAAGGTGGTTGAGAGCCCTGAGTCTAGGGGTGTCAGTGTCCTGTGAAGTGAGGAATTAAAAGAATTTTATGAGGCAATATTAGTAAATACTGCTTGAGATTTACCTTTGGCATAAGGATAAATACAGATAACAAGTAAATGAAGTATGAAGTACAACACTGATAAGAACTGAAGTAGCTAGCTAAGCATGGTCACACATGCCTGTAATCTGAGAACTTGGAGGCAGGCAGATGCAAGAGTACCATAGCAAATTCAAGGCTAGGCTGGCCTATTATATAATGAGAACTTGTCTACAAATACATACACACACACACACACACACACACACACACACACACACACACACGGAAGTGCTAGTATAGTATTTGGGTTATAAGTTTTGTGGCTTTTCAGTTTGGTGGATTTTTTTAAATTTTATTTATTTTTGTATGTGTATGAATGTACTGTCTGCATACAGGTTTGTGCACCCGTGTTGTGCAATGCCGTGGAGGTCAGAAGAGGGTCTCGGATTCCCCTGGAACTGGAGTTCTCCTGGAATTGGAGTTACAGATGGTTCTTAGCCGCCATGTGGGTGCTGGGGATCGAACCCGGGTTCTCTGCAAGAGCAGTCAGAGCTCTTAACTGCTAGGCTATCTCTCCAGCCCCAGTTTGGTGGATTTTGGAGGTTTGTTGTTATTGTTATTTTGAGACAGGGTCTCACTCTGTAGCTGTATCTGTCCTGGAACTTGCTGTGTAGACCAGAGACCCACCTGCTCTTCCCTACCTAGGACTAGGATTAAAGGTGTATGGCACCATGCATGGCTATCTTGCATTCTTAGTGAGGTATGGATCCTGAGCTGTCTTAACAGAATGACAAGAAATGCAGTATCTCTAGGTTGGAACTTATTCGTAATATTATAGATTAGTAAGGAGGTTAGTGCTCTAGCCAAAGTAGAAATTCTAGGAAGGGAGATGACACCAGAGAAGCAAAAAAGGAAGTGGAGACTAGTGGGACCCTGCCACTGAGAAAACCTACAAAGGACTTTGACTTTCACTGTGAGGCTGGATGATTTGAACAGCAGAGTGACATGGTCTACTTTTCTTTAACATAATCTCTTTTATTGCTTTGTAGAAAAGAGCCTAAAGGAGAGCAGAGGTAAAAGGAGTCTGTCTGGTTAGGAAGCTTTGCCATAGCTTGGGGTAAAGAAGGTCTTGAGTCTGATCAATAATAATAGGAGAGGTAGGAAGAGGTTATCCATGGGCACCTTAGTAGCTGAAAGGCCAAGGCTTTATATGTCAAGAGAATGATGCAGTCATAGAGCTATGTTTTAAATAAAAAGAACGTTCATTTATTTCATTTTATACTGAATTTCATAGTAAGAGAATATCTAGTGTTTGAACAAAAGACATGTAATTACAGCCTCTATTTTTGTGCGAATCTTTATATTACATGATTTTTCTATTTGTAGTAGTAAATTAGACTGAAATTATTTTAGAATATTGATCATTTTTAAATTCAGATTGAAAAAGCCAATCTGTGTATGGTACAGTTTTATATTCTACCCTGAGACAACAATATTCTTCCCCTCATAGCCGCAGTTTGGCAGAAGCCTGTTCAGAAGGAGATGTAAATGCTGTGCGGAAATTACTGATTGAAGGTCGAAGCGTAAATGAGCATACCGAGGAAGGGGAGAGCCTCCTTTGTTTAGCTTGCTCTGCTGGGTACTATGAGCTTGCACAGGTTTGTATTGTCAGAACAAACCTTTTAAAAATCTGTCATACTCATTTAGAAAATAAACCCTTTTATCCATTAAGTTAATTTCAGTACTTTTGTTAGAAAAACTTTGTATATTATTAAAAAGATAATAATAACCTCTTGAAGATATATTGAGAAAATTGATAGCATTATTTTCTTGATGTTCTTTATTTTTTTTTTTCCTTGCCTCAGGTTTTGTTGGCAATGCATGCAAATGTGGAAGATAGGGGAATCAAAGGTGACATCACACCTTTAATGGCTGCTGCTAATGGAGGTCATGTCAAAATTGTGAAGTTGCTGCTAGCTCATAAAGCTGATGTCAATGCACAGTCATCAACAGGTCATGCATATTTTTCTGGTTTTGCTAAATAGTAGAATCTTTTTTAATAACTTTCATATGAAAGCATTCATTTTTTAACCCTTCACATTCCCTGGTTTCATATCTACACATTTGCTTAAGTCTTTATGAGGTATATGGAGTATGTGTTGAAAGAATTTTCTCCCATTTTGTTTATGAGAACTTCTTAGGTTCTTTTAAGTTAGATGAAACATTCAATGGGAAGGACTATTCTTGAATATTTGGAGACGTATGAGTTTATATCTCTCAAACCCTGATGTCCTGATACTGAGAACAGAGGCAGTATAAAGAGAGTAGAATAGGGAACAGGGCAAGAACACACTTCCTTACCGCAGCTAAATTGTGACTCTTGAAAAAGGTGGTATTATAAAAACAGTGTAAGTCGGGCATGGTGGCACATGCCTTTAATTCTAGCACTTTGGAGGCAAGGGCAGGTGGATCTCTGAGTTCAAGCCCAGCCTGGTCTACATAGTGAGTTCTAGGACAGCTAGAGCTACAAGGAGACCCTGTCTCAAAACAAAAACAAAAACAAACAAAAGAAAAAAAAAAAACATAGTATCAAATAGTTTTACATAAACCGAGCTAATTCTTTTGTTGTTGATGTTGTTTGTTGGGGAGTTTCTAACTTGGGCCTAAATAGAGTTATATAAAGTTCTAAAATTATATGAAAGTATATTTTCTGAATTTCCTTCAAGTAAACAAATTTCTTTTAAATAAAATTTAAATTGTGCATAAAATATTTTTTATTTAGAAAGTTGATTTTTCTTGTAACATGGGAGATTTTTATTGACAGGAATGAATCCTTTTGCTTCTTCTGGTGGCTCATGCCTGTATTTCCATCACATGGGAGACTGAGGAAGAAGGGCTGTTGTGTGTCAAGGAGAGCCTGTTCTGTGTATTCAGTTCTAAAAACAAAGCAAATAAAAAAGAATCTGTTTGAAGCTTGTTTTAATTTTGATCACTTAACTGATATTGGAAGATGGAATAAAAATGTGTATGATTAGAAGGAATGGTGTATAACTAATGGTGTATTTTAAATATGTACTTAGAGTTATTCAAAACACTGCTTCTGACACTTTTCTGATTAAAGTTAAACATAACTTTTTTCTTTTGAAACAGGCTCTCAGTGTGTAGCTCTGATTTGCCTGACACTCAGAGATCCTCTTCCTCCTTCTGCCTTTCCAGGGCTAGAATTAAAGCTGTTTGCTACCACTCATGGTTAAACATGACTTCTTTTTCATTTGAAAAGGAAACGTTGCTGGGCATGGTGGTGCACAGCTTTAATCCCAGCAGAGTTATGGGGATCTCTGTGAGTTCATTGCCTGCCTGGTCTACATACTGAGTTCTAGGACAGTTGGGGAGCTACAGGGAAACTGTGTCTCAAAAACACAAAAGAAAAAGTTAGTTTCAGGAAAGAATTATAGCTGTGAAAAGTATATCAGATTTTACTACGTGAATTGAATTTTCTTTTTTTCCTTCCATTGTTTTGGGAGTCTGAGGTATCGAATTCAGAATCTCCCATATTCTAGGCCAGCATTTTGCCATTGATCTACCTTACTAGTCTCTTACTTTTAATTTTAGGTTCTTTTACTTTTAATTTTAGGTTAGTTTTCTATTAAGTTATCTGAGCTTTCCTTAGATTCATGTAGCCACGTTGCCCTTTAATTTGTGATCCTTTTGCTTTGTGCTTCTAAATAGCTAGGATTTTAATCCATATACAGCTTGAAACTGGTTTTAAATGGAAAAGAACAGGGTGTTGATTTCAGGAAGAGAAGAATACAATTAAAGAATGAATTCTATGTGTCTGTTATTTAATATTTTATGCATACACATGTAGTCTTTTCTGTTGTCTTAATGTAGATTAGATGTGTCTTAAAAAATATATTACTACGGGCTGGAGAGATGGCTCAGTGGTTAAGATCACTGGCTACTCTTCTAGAGGAGCTGAGTTTGATTCCCAGCCCCTCATGGTGGCTAGCAACTGTCTGTAACTCCAGTTGTAGGGGTCCTACACCCCTTTCTGACTTGTGGCCATTGAGTGTCACAAGCACACTTATGCACAATGCAGACAATACACATAAAATGAAAATAATATATTTTTTAATTTTATTTATTTTCTTATTGTATGAATGTACTGTCTGCATGCAGGTCTGTGCACCCGTGTCTTGCAATGCCGCAGAGGTCAGAAGAGGCCATCAGATTCCCCTGGAACTGGAGTTAAAGACAGTTCTCAGCCGCCATGTGGGTGCTGGGGATCGAACCCGGGTCCTCTGCAAGAGCAGTCGGCTTTCTTAACCGCTAGGCCATCTCTCCAGCCCCCCAAATGATATTTTTAAAAACTTTCATTGCATGTATTTATTAGTGTGCACCACAGTATTGCTGTGGCAGGGAATAGCTTGCTGCAGTTCTTTCCTCCCAGCTTATGGGTTCTGGAGATGAAGCTCAGGTCATCAAGCTTGGCTATAACCATCCTTACATGCTAAAATAAACGACCTCACTAGCCCTGCCCTAGAGTCTTTTTCATTTTTTAAGTGTTTTGTGTTAACATTTTGTTCTGTTTTGTTTTTCCTTATGAATACAGGCAATACAGCACTTACCTATGCTTGTGCTGGAGGCTATGTAGATGTTGTAAAGGTGCTCTTGGAATCCGGTGCTAGTATTGAGGACCATAATGAAAATGGTCATACTCCTCTTATGGAAGCTGGGAGTGCTGGACATGTGGAAGTAGCCAGATTGCTGCTAGAAAATGGAGCTGGCATTAATACGCATTCCAATGAGTTTAAGGAGAGTGCCCTTACATTAGCCTGTTATAAAGGTACAGTATAAATATTTTTTGAAAGTTTTTGATTATGTGATTTTACAGTTGTTTTTTTTAAATCAATTTTTAAGTTAAAATAACAGCACATAATAGTATATATCATTAGTTGTTAATTCTTTAAAGTATTTTAATGCTTATGTTTAATATATAAACTTTGAAAATCCAGTTTCAAATATTGTCAGTAAAAGTGACAATACAGTTATTTTATCAAGACCTTTTTTTTTTTTTTAATTAAAGGGTCTGGTGAGATGGCTCAGTGGTTAAAGGCACTGGCTGCTCTTTGCAGAGGACCTGGATTCAGTTCCCAGCACACACATGGCAGCTAACAGGGGTCTGTAACTCTACCTCCAGGGGATCTTGTGCCCTCTTCTAGCCTCTATAGGCATTGTATGGCCGTGTGTGCTTACATATTATATGTGGACAAAACATTCATACACATAAATAAAAATTTTTAAAAATTATAGAAAGTTTTAAAAAATTATAGAAAGCTTAATGTGAATGTACTTTGTGATAATTTTGTACATTGGATAATTTTTGCCTTGTGCAGGATTGTACATGATCTTTTAAATATTGTCCGATCTGAAAATATTAGTAATACAGAATAGATTCATATTTGGGCTGGACATGCCTTAGCTACAAGTAATCAGTGTTTGTGTTTCTCAAAAGAGCCACAAAGTCACTTTTTTTTTATATTTCACAGGTGTTTCAGATGTGTCGCTATAAAGTGAACTTTTTTTTACTTTATAAACAACTTTAAAACAATGCCATGCGGTTTTGTGTATGTATTCAAGATTTGATACTATCCATACCTATACCACATTTAATTCATAAACTGTCATTCATTATTGATCTGAGTTACTAAGAAAAAATTTTGGGCCAGGCTTAGTGGCGCACACCTTTAATACCAGCATTTAGGAAGCAGAGCACATCGATCTCTGTGAGGTCAAGGCCATCCCGGTGTGCATAGTGAGTTCCAGGCCAGCTGGGGCCACAGGGAGACCCTGTCTCAAAAAAAGAAAAAAATAAAATAAGCTTTTGCAACTGAAGGTACAAAATTTAAGGAAGCACTTACTCTCAAGGTTGACCCTTGCTTGCATAAGTTTGTGCATGAGTGAGTGCCTTCTTAAACTTTGCACTCTGTCTTCAGTTTCCTAATCCTAGTCTTGTCCCTACCATTGTGTTATTACATGATATTTAAGTATGCTCGAGATTATGTTTTGTCTTTTGAAGTGATTTCTTTTAAAAACTATTTGCGATGAGATTAATGCGACTACTCTTGCCTCTTCTTGGTTTTCTTTGTAGCCCTACCATGCATTCTAGCAGTGAATCTGTGGTTGGGGTTTGAAGACTAATTAAAAGCTAGTTAGAGAACTAAGTTGATGGAGTACGTCTCTAGTACTTAGAGGGATGAGTAAAGCTTATTACCTTCTCATGAAGTTTCCTAGGATTCAGACTGGCAAGGAGGTAAAAAATGTATAGAACTCAAACTGAGCATTTATGCAGCTATTTGAGATGAGAGAAGAACAGAAGGGAAAAGGAGATGGGCAGTTAGCCAAACCAAGATGCTGTACTTACTAGTTCTTGTTTCAACTGTTTATCTAGGATGGCCACAGTTTTTTCTCTCTTCTCTAATTCCAGTTCACTATAAATTGGTTTTAGCTCAATTTATGAACATTTTCTCCCCAAAACGTTTGAGTTGATTATTGGTATTTAATACACATACATAGCCTTGGGGATGGAGAGAAAGTCACTGGTTTAAGCACAAGTTCTGATCCTAGCACTGACATGGGGCAGCTCATGACCATTTGTAACTCTTAATTTCAGAGGGTTCTGCCACCTATGGTCTCTGTGGGCACGTGCACTTACATGAACATACCTACATGTAGACACACATAATTAGAAATATTCTTTAAAAAAATAATGCATATCCTTATAAAAGGAAGTGGATTGAATAATAATCATCCCAGAGTAGTTCATGAAAAGTAATTTGTTCTATCGTATAAATAAGTATGGCTTATCTGAACTCAAAAGTTATAGATGGGATATTCAAGAGTTTGGAAAATTGTTTGCCTGCAGTAAGAATTTCTAACAGAAGCTGTTTCTAGGGCAGCTGGTTCACTTAATATGTATTTGAAAGTTGAGGTGGCTTATAGTTCACTTTAGTATAATTATAATTTAGTATTTAGAGTAAATATAGATAAGTATCACTTTGATTTAAAAATGGTTTTTGAAAATAAGTACAAGTAATCAACACACTTTTGATTTAGGACATCTAGAGATGGTGCGATTTCTTTTGGAAGCAGGCGCTGATCAAGAACATAAAACAGATGAAATGCATACTGCTCTAATGGAGGCTTGCATGGTAAGATGGGTGAAATGCATACATGAATTATATTTCTACAATAGGTAGGGGAAAGTAGAGCTAATGTAAATAAGGGCCTTTTACTTGGATGCAAAAATTCTATTTATTGTAACATTATTGTTGAGCAGAATCTCAGCTAAAAGATTATTTTTCAGGAGAGTGGAGGAGAAAACATGAAATCTGCACTTGGGATGCTGAAACAGGAGGATTACCATGAGTTTGAGGTCAGCCTAGACTATGTAGTAAGACCTATCTCAGAAAACATTGAAAATAATTATATCTTATAGTTTGTTTTTGAAAATTGGTCACAATACTCTTAAGCATCAAGAGATAGACCAAAACAAACCTATAGGCAGATCTCTTGAGATGTTAGACTTACAGATTTGAACAATGTAGTCTCTTCCAATAGTGGTTTTGCAAAGATATTAAATATAGTTTACTGATAGTAAAATGTTAGGTGATCATCATTTTATACTTTTATTATGGATTGCTTTCCTTGTCACTGGGTTGATTTTAAAAATTACTCTTTTGTACCTATGTAAATTCTCTTTAAAGCTTTAGAGTTCCTCATCTGTAAAATGATGATCTTTTTCTGGGGTTCTTATAAGGATGAAATGAGACCATGTAGGTAAAATATAGCAATTATGTTGTCAGTTTCAACAATTTCCCTGTTAAGATTAAGTCATTGTTGCTATCTTTTATCATGGAAACAAATCGAGGAGGAATATTCTGTAGATCTGTTTCATAGGTGGTAGAGGTGTTATAAGTAAATGCAGAGTATTTGGGCCTGGTGATATATGTCTGTAGTCCCAGTACTCAGGAGACTGATGCAGAAGGATTTGAGAGTTCAGGGCTTATCCTTGGCTATATAATGATTTCTAGGTCAGCCTGGGCTGTATATCAGTACTCTGTTTAAAAAAAAAAAAAATCTGTCAGAAAAATTCGAGATATTATTAAAGGCCCAACATTGAAAGTTTCCTAAAACCTTAAAGTTCTTAAACTAGATTTTAATAGAAATGTAGGATTTGACTTAAATGCAAGAGTTTCTCAATTGAAGAAATGGTAAAGTAACCATGGTATAAGACAGTCAAAGTTGTCTTATTTGTCAAGTTCAGAGGTTAAATGACATATATTTGAAATAAGATGAAATACAGGTAGCGATGGCTCAAAAGTTGAGCCTTGGCTACTTTTGTAGAGGACCCAGCTTCAGTTCCCAACAGCGTTCTGTAAGTGCATTTCCTTACATGTAAGGAAAACACTCATTGACATAATAAAAATTAATTAAAAAAAAATGAAAATAGTGCTAGCTTCAGCAGCACATATACTAAAAATTGGAACAATACAGAGAAGATTAGCATGGCCTCTGCACAAAGATGACACGCAAATTTGTGAAACGTTCCATATTAAACAAAATTTTAAAAAATGAAAATAAATTATGTATGAAGCAATGTATAGAAGGGTTAAAAGAAAATACTCAGTGAAAGAAAATCCCAGAATAATAGGTAAGCTGTGAAGAATGGCTAGTTAAGGAGAGAAAACCCTTTTTTAAACTTTTCACTTGAATTTAAATGAAGAACAAAGAAAAGGCTAGGTACACATAGTATTTCTTTAGCACACTATGTATATTCCTCTTCTTCAAACATTGTTTTTAATTATGCCTATTCAAGTTTGCTTATTCTTGATCTTATGAAAAAAATTTGGCTTCTGCTTTATTTGAACTGTTGTCATTTATCATGTAAAGGGATACCATTTACTCTTGATATTGTCCACAGCCTTTCTGTAATTGCTTTTCATCTACTTACTGTTTCCTTTCTTGACACTGAACAAGCCTCTCAATTAAAAGATCCATTTTAGGCCATGTGTGGTGGCACATGCTTTTAATCTTAGCACTTGTGAGGCAGAGGCAGGTGGATCTTTTTGAGTTCAAGGCCAGCCTGGTCTACAGAGTGAGTTCCAGGTCACCTGGGGCTACAGGGAGACCCTGTCTCATAAAGACCCCCCCCCGCAAAAAAAAAAAAATAAAATAAAAATAAAAGAACCATTTTATATTGCTTTAAATCCCCAAATTCTATTCCCTGCTTCTATACTAAAGGAGCACAGGCAATGCTTAACAAGAACGGGTTCAGTAACCTATTAGGTGCAGGTTTAATTTTTGCTTGAATTAAGATTAGTAAAGGTGTTTTTTTTTTTTTTTTTTTTTAAGGGTGCTGATTTAATTTTTTTTATATAATTTTTTTAATTGCTCATGTATAGGATGGCCATGTTGAAGTTGCTAGGTTACTACTTGACAGTGGTGCACAGGTGAATATGCCAGCTGATTCATTTGAGTCACCACTGACTTTGGCTGCCTGCGGTGGGCATGTGGAACTTGCAGCTTTACTTATTGAAAGAGGAGCTAGCCTGGAAGAGGTCAATGATGAAGGTTATACGCCTTTGATGGAAGCAGCTCGAGAAGGGCATGAAGAAATGGTAGCGTTACTTCTAGGCCAAGGTAAGCCTGTCTGCCAAAATATTAGACCATAAATAAGCACATGCAAGAACAGTTCTATAAAAGTTGAGTTTCAGTATTTTACCTCCTTAGTAAATTCACATCAAGATGTTGTTCCTCAGACTTACAAAATATTTACTGTAAAGTTGGCTTTTATAATGTGTTGAGCAAAATCAAATTGAATTTTTTTAATGTGGAATTTTAGAGACATTTTGTGAAAATAAAAAGCAAAGTGAAGGTTGATGTGGATTTGTGTTAAAGGACTATATGAGATCAACAATTCTCTAGCCTAAGGTTTCGAGGGAATTCTTCAGAGGGAGAATACTTATTAATAAGTATGTGATAGAGCTAGTGTTTTTATAGAACATAGGAAATATGTGAAGATTAATTTGAGGAATGGCTACATATCAGGCCAGGAATAGTGGCATTCACATTGGTAATTCTAATCCTTGGGAAGCCAAGGTAGGAGGATCATTGTAGGCCTGCCTGGCTACATATCCAGACACTCTCTGAAGAAAATGAAAAGAATCCACACACAAAAAAGGAAAGCAGTGTATACATCAGAAACCAGAGAGCTCAGAACACAGGGAACTTTCCTGGGGAAAGTCGGACAGTTGAGCAGTTCAAACCCTTACCCGTAGCTGTGTTCTCCCACTGTTGTATTTGTAGCCTGATTTTATTTTCCCTTTGGTATTTTGTTTTTATCTTTGAATCACAACTACACTGCGTATTAATTTTGTAACTCTGACAAGTTTTGAACTCTGCCTCATGTTCAGTGTTCTCATCTGAAGTTGAGAGAGAGAGAGAGATCCTCAATAGTGCCTGTTGTATAGTCCTTAATAATTATCAGTAATGGTGATGATAATAGCAATGATGCTAAATGTTGTCACCTTGGGCAGGTTAATTAACCCTGTGTTTTTGAGCTTTATGGAAAATGGAACTCAAAAATACTGTCTGTATAAGGTCTGGAGAGACATATAGCTTAGTAGCAGAGTAATTACTGTTCCTAAGAAGTTGGGTTTGGTCCTCATCAAGCACTATACAATACACAAAATTTTTTAAATCAGACTTGACATTGTGACTTAGTGGTAAAAATGCTTGCTTACATGTGGTAACCTCTGGGTTTAATCTTTAGCACTGCCCCTTAAATTAAAATTATGTAAATAAATATACTGAAACAATCTCTTACACTGAAACAGTCTCTCTGTTTCAAATGTTTACATTGGACTTGTATATGTGGTTTTTATAGTTTATTTTTTTACTTCGAAGAGTAAGGGAGAGATACTTTTATTATTACACATACTCATTTTAGGTATATTTACTTAGAAAACAATCATGTTTTGTTCATATCTGAGTCACTTCATGAACTTTCTTTAATTAGAATCTCTATTTTAGGAGCAAATATCAATGCACAGACAGAAGAAACTCAAGAAACTGCCTTGACTCTGGCTTGCTGTGGAGGCTTTCTGGAAGTGGCAGACTTTCTTATTAAGGCTGGAGCTGATATAGAACTAGGGTGTTCTACTCCTCTAATGGAAGCTGCTCAAGAGGGTCACTTGGAGTTAGTTAAATACTTACTAGCTGCAGGTATGCATTGTTTTGCATTTGAGAGTGTTTTGCATGATTTGAATAAATACCATGATACGAATATTATTAATCACTGAATATGTGTTGAAGAAACATAGGATACACTTATTTGATATTTTTGAGTAATTCACTCCCCCCCATAGGAAGTATTGGCCACTTTAATTCCAAGTGCTTTTATTTTTCTTTTTAAGAATTTATTTTCTGTTTTATGTAGGGGTCAGAGGACAACTTGGAGGAATCAGTTCTCTCCTTCAACCATGTTGTCCTGGGACTGAAATTGGGTTGTTGGTTCTGTGGCAAGTGCCTTTACCCACTGAGCCATCTCTCTCTCAAGCCTTTCCTTTTGTATTCCTTTAAAGATGCTGTTAGTGGCTCTTCCTAGATATAGATAACAAGTTATCTCCAAGAAATGCCTTACATTCATTTTATTATGGCTTTAACATTAATAGTATTTTTAATTGGTACAGGAGCTAATGTTCATGCAACAACGGCAACAGGAGATACAGCACTAACGTATGCTTGTGAAAATGGACATACTGATGTAGCAGATGTCTTACTTCAGGCAGGAGCAGATCTGGTAAGCTGTGTTACTTGAAAAATTTTTACACTTAAAAATAAAGACAAGAGCTAGGCAGTGTTGCTCATGCATGTAATCCCAGTGGGAGACTGAACCATGACCAGTGTTGTATTTAAGGCCAGTCTTAGGTTATTTAACGAGTTCAAGGTCACTCTGTAATGCACAGTGAGGGCCTGTTACAATGTCGAAAAGAAATATAAAAAGTTAATTCAGAATTCAGTGGGGATTTGGGGAACGGGGGATCATACTTTACCTAACTTTGGTAGATTTGATGGGGGCATTATTTAGCTCATATCCTCAGAAGGGTTTTTGTTTTTTTTTCCCTCTTACATTATTTGGTTAGTCTTCATAGTATATACACACATACACAACTAGCTAATTCAGTAGCATTAGCCAGGCATGGTAGCACACCTCTTTAATCTGAGTACTCAGGAGGCAGAGGCAGGCTGATCTCTATGAGTTCAAGGCCAGCCTGGTCTACATAGTGATAGTGAGTTCCAGGCCAACTGGGGCTACAGGAAGACACTGTCTCAACAAGAGACAGTGTCTACCCCCCCCCCAAAAAAATAAAAATCTGACAACTCAATTCAGTAGCATCATCTCCCTACAAAGAGAAGTTTTTGTTAGGGATGGTGCGACAAATTAATTTTTCTTTTGGTGTTTCTTTTTTAATCTTTCCTAATGTGATGTAAAAAGGAAAATGTGGCTTGGAAAATAAATTGGCTTACTGTATTAAAGTGTTAAAACACCTAAGTATTCATTAATATTGCCCTGCAAGAGACTTACTATTTAGTCTACAAGGGAGTGAAATAAATTATAATTATATTCAGGGCAGATTATTTAAAAATGTTTTAGAGAAAGTTCAGAGAGCAAAGAAGGTCAAAGAAAGTAAATAGTCATCTGCGTTATCTTGGGCTGGGTGAAATTTGGAGAGCCAGACATGGCAGTGTTGTGCCAAAGGAGATTTAATTTGAAAACGTAGTAGAAAGAGTACAGTTCAAAAGCTGAGAAGGTATGAAGTACATATGTAGGGTGATAAAAGCTAGAGTGAGATACTCAAAAGATATGGAGCCAGGCCTGTGACTCATTCCGGTCATCTCAGCACTTGGGAGACGGTGTGAGAACAGCAAGATCAAAAACAGTTCAAGGCCAGCCTGGTCTACAGAGTGAGTTCCAGGACAGCTGGGACTACAGGAAGACCCTGTCTCGAAAAGACCAAAAAAAAAAAAAACAGCCTCAGGTGCATTGTGAGTTTGAGGGCAGCCTGGGCTACATGAGACCCCCCTCTCAAAAAATGAACTGTTTTTGTAGAGGGTGATAGATTTTAAGCCTAACATGTAGACGACTGAGGCAGGAGGATCGTGAATTCTTGGCAAGCCTTGGGATTTACAGCAAAACTCTGCTTTAAAAAAAAAAAAAAAAAGATAAAATAGATACACACTGCTTAAGTTGTACAGTTATTTTTCTTGAGAAATGAAATATTACTAGATGGATTTAGATGAGAGTGTCATTACATCCTTCTCTATTTGAAGTCAATGTCTCACTGCATTGAACTTGTGATTCTGCTGCTTTAGCCTCCTTAGTAGCTAGGATAATAGCACAGGCTGCTAAGTCATGTTACTCTGGGTTTTAAACCATTATAGTTTTTAGCCTATTTAAAGCCTATTTCTAATACAGGATCTTTTTTTTTTTTAATTAAAAGTACTTTTCTTGGGTTTGCAACTGTGTCTCAATGGTACCCACTTTCCCGTTGTTTCTGTGCAAGGCCCTGGGTACAGTTTCCATTAACCCTCTTCCCTCCAAAGACTATGTTTATATATGTCTTTGTTAATTTGCTCACAACATGATATTTGATGTATTTGGGTTCAGAAATAAGTGTTTTCCTTTTCTTTTGATTGTTTCCTTGAAAAGAGTAATTGTTCTCTAGCAATTAGATAAACAACAGGTTTTGTTTTTTAAAACAGGAACATGAATCGGAAGGTGGGAGAACTCCTTTAATGAAAGCTGCAAGAGCTGGTCATGTTTGTACAGTTCAGTTCTTAATTAGTAAAGGTAAGTTGATGTAGAGGACTTTTGCTTTTCCTGAACTGTCTGTTCCTATGCTAAAACATTTAGAGATTTGAGGGCTAAAGTGCATTGTGAGGATATTGTATGACATGAAAAAGGGTTGTTTTGAAAATTTGCAAGCTAACAAATATCTTAAAAATACACAAAATAGTTCTAAACTACAAAGGGTTATTTACCCGTAGCCCCCTTATTGAGAAACACATTTATAAAGAAAAATTTTTCCGTGTAAAATACTGAATTCTATTCTTCTTATATAATGCAGTATTAGCTTGGAACAAAGATTTTTATGTTTCTGGTATTGAAAAACTTGTGGCAGGTAACTCTTACTTTATGTTTCTCTTTTTAGAATATACCAAGGTGGTCCTGGAGAGATGGCTCAGTAGATAAGAGTTCTGGCTCCTCTTGGAGAGGACCTGGGTTTGATTCCCAGCACTCATATGGCAGCTAACAGCCATCCATAACTCCAGTTCTGGGGAATTCAACACCCTTTTCTGAACATCCTTGGGCTTTGTACAACATAGGTGGACTTACATACATGTAGACAATATACTCATACACATAAAAGATAAAAGTAATGAATAAAATATTTTAGAATATAGCAAGGTGATTTTAAATAAAAAATAAAGTATTTTCACAATTAAAATCTGATAAGTATGGAAGAATGTCTGAAGAATTTTTCATTCAGGTTCTGCAGTTGTCCTTTTATTTTTTTAATTTTATGTGTATGAGTGTATTGCCTGCATGTAGGTAGCTGCCATTTGTGTAGTGCATTGCCTGAGGAGGTCAGAATATGGCATCTGATCACCATAAGGTCTAGTTAACATAGTTTTTCAAGAATTCATTGTAATCTTAAGTATAGCAGAATAAAGATGCTTTTTTTTGAAACATACATTACTCTTTTAAAGTTTATTTTTTATTTTAAATTGTTTGTATATGTGTGTGTCTGTTTAAGAGTATGCACATGTGACTGCAGGTGTCCACAGAGGCCATAGGTGTTGGACATCCTGGAGTTGGAGTTAACAAGTAGTTCTGAGCTACCTGTGGTGCTTGGAATCAATTAAGTCCTTTGAGCAGTATGTGTGCTCTTAACTGTGCACCTATGTCCTGCCATGAGGTACTGCTATTTATTTAACGCAAACAACTTTGAGAAAGAAAAGATTTTTCTTCTTAAGCTCCATATGCAATTTGAAAAGTGTGCTATTTTGTTCAATATAAAATAGTACAAATAAGGCAGCCATGGTGGCCATGTGTTTAATCTCAGCACTTGAGAGGCCAAGGCAGGCTGATCTCTTGAGTTCAAGGCCAGCCTGGTCCACATAGTAAATTATAGGCCAGCTGGGGCTACAGAAAGACCCTATCTCAAAGATCCTCAACAGCTCCATCCCAAGAAAAGTACAAAAGGAATCACATAACTTTGTAACTTAGTTATAGGTCTTTGTGAGGCAAAATATCCCTGTAGTCACAGCCGGCCTGGAACTCACCATGTAGAACATGTAAGATCTCTTTAATCTTAGAGATCTACCTCTGCCTCCTGAGTGCTTCGATTAAAGACATGCACTGCCATACCAGGCCATATTTATAACATTTTAAAAATTAAAAAAAAAAAATATATATATATGTATAAACAATAGGGGCTAGAGATAAGCAATATGGGCTAGAGACATGGCTTAGCAGTTAAGAGTTTGCTGTTCTTCCAAAGGACCTGAATTCAGAACCCACATGGTGGAAAGAGAGAACCAGTTCTTCTATAGGTTATCCTCTGACCACCACTTGTGCACAATGGCACATGTGTACTCTCCCCAACATAGTAATTGCCATAATTGTGAGAAAAAAAACCTCAACTGATGTGACCCCCCCCCCAATGTCTGTTTTAGGAGCAAACGTGAATAGAACCACAGCTAATAATGACCATACTGTACTGTCCCTGGCTTGTGCAGGGGGTCATCTGGCAGTGGTGGAACTGCTTTTGGCTCATGGGGCAGACCCTACTCACCGTTTAAAAGTACGTAACTCAAGTGTTTCAGGCAGCGTTGTGACTTTATCTTGAAGACCATTAAATAGCCATATATAAGTTGTGTTTGTAATGACTGTGTATTAGTTTTCTCACTTTATTGCAATAAAGTGTTCTTTATTATAGTACCTAACTTTAGTGTATCTGAGAACCCTTAACTTTATCTCTAAATGATTCTGTGTGCTGACTTATATTTTTTTCCTTTATTCTTTTAGGATGGCTCAACTATGTTGATAGAAGCAGCAAAAGGTGGCCACACAAGTGTTGTTTGCTATCTTTTAGACTATCCTAATAACTTACTTTCAGCCCCTCCACCAGATGTCACTCAGCTAACCCCCCCATCTCACGATTTAAATAGGGTAAGAATTCAACATTATACACAGCTTTTTATTTTCTCTATATGTTCCCTTTGGTTATAGTTTTCATTTACACTAGATTCTTTGAAATAATAAAGTTCAGTATATAAGTGTGATGGGGGTTCTGTTATATTTATATTCTACATTGATAGGATTTTGTTTTGCTTTTTGTATTTCGGTCAATAACAAGTTCAATTCAAAGTCATTAAAAAAGTCTAGGAATGTTAAAAAGAATTTGATCCAATATACTTGATGTAAATATGTCATAGTCTGAAATGGGATTATTAAAATGTTGTATAAGTCTCTGAGCGTCATTAGCATGATAATGGATTATATAGCAAACTATATAAATTATATAGCAAACTATAAATTACTTATCAATTTTCTTAGGCACCTCGTGTACCAGTTCAAGCACTGCCCATGGTTGTTCCACCCCAAGAGCCTGACAAACCACCTGCCAATGTTGCCACTGCTCTTCCCATTAGGAGTAAAGGTCAGTTGTTCTTTTAAAGACTGTTTTTACATGTCCAGGTGAAAATAAGAATGCAGCAAACTAGCTTTTCAAAATAATTTTTTTTTACCAACAATGAATTTTACCAAATTGGCTTTTTTTTCTTTTTTTTTTTTAATGAGAAAGGCAAGTTTCTGGGAGAGAAGATAATTATTTCCATTAAAACCTGCTACAATTAGGAAAGATTCCGAAGAGATTCATACTCTTTTTTTAATGGAATTATGATAATCCATGATTTTCGCTAAGAAGTAGTCATTTTTCTTCATGTTAAGCTGGATACAGATGGGTGACAGTTTTGTCAATTTTTATTTCCCTATGTCTTTGTAGTGATGTGAGTATAAAGATTAAGAAGTTGGATCCTAAAATTTAAAGTAGCTTGGTTAACATAGATTTTATATCTGGTATTCCTTTTCTCAACCAAGACTTCAAAGTTACTTCAGATACACTTGTTGATTTCTCTAGAATTCCAAGGTCCATTTTTGACTTGTACATGTCATACCACTATGTTCTTAAGTTACGTCCTCAGACATGACACTACCAATGTGAATCAGTTTTTCTTTTGAAAAGTTTTACGTGAAGAATTCATATGATTTTTATATTTTGGTTTTGACTACCTATGTTCTTTTACCAGTAAGAACTAAGTGCTTTTACCAGCTCTTTTCAGTTACTATTACCAGCTCTTTTCAGTTACTGTTACCAACCTTAAGCCTTGGCACCTTTTTCAGTTGGTTGCTAAACCTGTTAGCCAGACCATTCTATTTACCTGGCTGTCAGAAGATACAGAGGACGTCGTAGTCCAGCATCTTTTCTTCCAAGGAAACTAAATCCCAGTTCTCTCCTGGGCAGGTAGCTGTGTGAATATGTAAATTTATATCTCTTTCCTTTATCAGTCTTGAAGATAATAGGCCCCAGCAAAGACTTATCATTTAGTTGTATTTTAATTTCTTAGTACTTCTTAGTGGTTTGGGCACTCTGTGTGTGTGTGTGTTTAAAAGGCAAAGACTTAGTAAATGTGGAAAAAGCTTGGCTCAGACATCTAAGTTTTCTCTACACCTTAGTAATTTAGTATTATTTTTCTGTTCTTATGATTAGACCATATGAAATAGCTACACATAGCTTTAGATTTTACTTTAATTGCACCACTTAGATGTCACAAATTTACATCTCTCTGATGTCTGACCTTAATCATATAATGTCTTTTAAATCCCAGAATTTACTTTCAGAGATAGCTATGCACATAAGATACATACATTTTATATTTATGATAGAGAAGGTGGACTTGTGTTTAACTCCTTAAAAGTACATTTTCACCTTCAATGGATATGATAACTTGGTGCATAACTGTTGGCACTAAACCTCCCAACAGTAACTCTGTAATGAGGATGCCATTCATGTGCACTTCTGAGGGGGTTTCTTTTTCACACAGCTGCTTCTAAACAAAAGTCCAGCAGCCATTTGCCAGCAAACAGCCAGGATGTACAGGGTTACATCACCAATCAGTCTCCAGAGAGCATTGTAGAAGAGGCTCAGGGAAAGTTAACAGAACTGGAACAGAGGATCAAAGAAGCCATAGAAAAGAATGCACAGCTGCAGTCCTTGGAACTGGCTCATGCTGACCAACTTACGAAGGAGAAGATTGAGGAGCTGAACAAAACAAGGGAGGAACAAATTCAGAAGAAACAAAAGATTTTGGAGGAACTTCAGAAAGTAGAACGAGAGTTACAACTAAAAACTCAGCAACAGCTGAAAAAGCAGTACCTAGAGGTTAAAGCTCAAAGAATTCAACTTCAGCAGCAACAGCAGCAGTCTTGTCAACACCTGGGACTACTTACTCCTGTTGGGGTTGGAGAACAGCTTTCAGAGGGAGACTATGCACGGTTACAACAAGTGGATCCTGTTTTGCTTAAAGATGAGCCTCAGCAGACTGCTGCTCAGATGGGTTTTGCACCAATCCAGCCTCTGGCGATGCCTCAAGCTTTGCCTCTGGCAGCAGGTCCCTTGCCTCCAGGGTCCATCGCAAATCTTACAGAACTACAAGGAGTGATAGTTGGACAGCCAGTACTGGGCCAAGCACAGTTGGCAGGGCTGGGGCAAGGAATTCTCACAGAAACACAACAAGGGTTAATGGTAGCCAGCCCTGCTCAGACCCTCAATGACACGCTGGATGACATCATGGCAGGTGGGTTTATATTGTTATGAGCAGGTATCAAATATGATTTGCTTAAGGCGAGTAAGAGTATGCCAGAATTTTTTGCCATTACCCAACTTGAGAACTATTTTTTGGACTTTTGACCCATGTATGTCTTTAGAAATACTAGTTCAATCTAAGAAGTCCTCAGATGGATACAGGTCAAATTAAAGATTAGTTGATACAATACAGATAACTGAATCTGTCTTATAATAGGATGGGAATCTAGGTTTTTCAGTAGTGGTTTCATGTTTGATTTTCACTTTGGGGTTTTTTGTTTTGTTTTGTTTTTGTTCTTGTTTTTTCACTTTAAGTTCAGAACTCGGGGATTAAATTTTGGCATGTTTTGCTTCTGTCTTCACACCAATAAAAATGGAAAATTAATAAAAGTTGAAGTACAAAGCAAGTAGGACATATCAGGAAGCCTATTTGTAATTAAAAAAAAAAAAACTTTTATCCTAATGTACCAAACTTCAGATGATGGCTCTTTATAAACAAAAAACAAACAAACAAACAGCAACAAAACACCTTTACAACATTAGTAAAGTACCATTCAAGTAGAGTCTACTGTATGTCACTGATTTTTATCCCCTATAAACATTAATGTGTAGTCTCTTTCTAACTGTGTTATGGGATGATGTGGGCCCCCTAACAGCATCATAAATGACATATTCTTAAATGCGTAGCCGAAGAAGTTTTATTCTATTATAACAATTACTTATAACTTTAGAAGATTGTGTTAATACCTCTCATTTGGGATTCTCATTTTTTGTGAATTGTGTAACAAAGCAGAATGAGGTTTGATAGGGTTATGAGACATAAGAATATGCTATCCTGAGGAAAATAATTTGCCTCCTTAAAGAAAGAAGGAAACTTGAAGGGAAAGAGAATAAAGAGACTCAAGTTGTTGAATTTTGACAATTTTCTTCTGATTTCTTCCCCATTTTTTTATTCATTGGTTTATCTGAATTGTTGCCTTTTTCTGATTTTAAAACTTTAACTTTATTTCAAATACATTACATTTTATGGTGAAGTCATATATGAATATAAATTTCATCTAATAGAAAATAACATTGTATAGTCCTTATGTAGATTGAGGTAATATTTAGAAGCTAAGAAATGCAGAAGTGAGATAAATTTTGCATTTCAAAAATTGTGATAAACAGTCTTAAGTATCATCTCAGAAATACTATATGGAATGAAAATCTCTGGTGATCTTAAGGGTAAAATTAAGTATATCAGAAAAATTGCTAGTAATGACTAATAACAATTGTAAAAATCTTAATATCTCATTATAAAATTTTACTATAGATTTGAAAATCCCGGTTAATCACCACTAGCTGGTTATAACATCTAATGAAATTTAAAGACATTAATATTGTATGACAATTGGAACATGATAGGTATAATTCACAATTGATACTATGTCCATGGCCAATAACTTAGATCATAATTCTCTTTCTATTATGTTAAATCACCAAAGGATTATATAGAGTTAAGTGTTACAGATGAAATGAAGACTAGACATTCCAGACCAATGACTGTTGGAAAATTGCTTTATATGCTATCAGAGTTTACTTGGGTGTACTTGGGCATAGTTGTCAACAATTTGCTGGTTGTAAAATTTTTTATTTCAATGAGAACTTTCAGGGTATGTAAAGTAGCTCTTCTGTTGATTCATATATTTCAAAATTTCTATGTTTTCAAGGTTGTTCCTTTATAAAGGTTTTTTTCCCCCCAATTTTATTGACAAGACAAACTTGCCATTTTTCTAAAAGAACTACTGTATTATACTTTTATGTGGGTAAATAGAAATATCTAGAGGAAAAAGAGCAAAATTAAAAATAATAGCTTTCTACCTGCACCCATCCCTACCTAGCTAGTATCTCTCATGTCCAAATGTACACACACAGGCACTCCTTTCTATAATCTCATTGTTTGCACAACTTCTAGTAGTATTTGTCTTTCCATTTGACTAAAAGATTCATTTGCACTTCTTACTTTGCAGCCTCATTTGCCTTCCTTCCTTCCTTCCTTCCTTCCTTCCTTCCTTCCTTCCTTCCTTCCTTCCTTCCTTCCTTCCTTCCTTCCTTCCTTCCTTCCTTCCTCCTCTCCCTCCTCTTCCTCTTCCTCCTCTTCCTCCTCTTCCTCTTCTTCCTCTTCCTCCTCCTCCTCCTGCTCCTCCTCTTCCTCTTCTCTTCCTTCTCTTCCTTCTCTTCCTTCTTCTCTTCCTTCTCTTCCTTTTTCCTTAGTTCTCATTTAGTAAATTTCACATATGATGCTGTGCTTTATTATGGTACTTAGCAGACCAAAATCTTCAACCTTCTCTTTTCTCCTCACTTGCCAAACCAAAACCTACCTATTTAACATCACTGAACATTTGCTTTTGTTTTGTCTTTACTTACACTCTTCCATTCCTGATGTGAAAACTTTCCAAGCAGTGGTTTGTCTCTCTCTAAATGGAATCTTAAAATGAAGCCCCACGTAGATAAAGCCCATTGTATTAAAGTTCCTTTAGGTACTTAAATATTTAAAATTTTCTAGATATGTAGTGAATGGTTGCATGATGAGCAGTTACTTAGTTTTAGTAAACCAATTTTAAAGAGATGAGGTGATAACAATCAGTTTGACCCCACTCCCCCCCAATAACTAAAACTAATTTTTAGTATGTTCTTTCTTTTTAACATGAATTATTCCAATTAGAATGTGGATTATAATTTAGTTATTTATCAGTAGCTTAATTGATAATCCAATCAACAAAGGCTGAGGATGTAGCTCAGCTCAGTGGGTAGAGTACCTCTGTCCCATGCATGAGTCCTAGGTTTGATCCCCAGCATTCCATGAACCTGGGTGCGATGCTGCCTACCTGCAGTCCCGGCATTTGAGTGGTGAAGGTAGGAATCACAGAAGTCCAAGATCATCTTCAGTCACATATTTTCATCTATGAAAATCCATTCAAAGGAAATATGGATATTAAGCTATAGATTTTACATGACTTTAAATTTATTTGTAGACTATGTACAATTAAGTAATTGATCTTAATGCCAAGTGTAATGGCTCATGTCTACAGTCAGAACTCTCGAGGTGGTTTCAGTAGATGAAGATTTCAAGGCTGAAACCCTATCTCACAATGTAAAACAACAGAATAAAAAAAAATTTATGTAATTTTTTTAACGTGTAAAATTAACACTATGAAATAATATATCAAGGCCATTAGATAATCAATTTGTTATGTACCTTTTCTCTTGATCTGGTTCAAAGTGTTTTTGTTTTTTTTTGTTGTTGTTCATTTGACTTTTAAGTGGATTAAAAATGTATGATTATAGAATGTGTGTTGCCCTAATGTACAGTGTGTGTATGTGCCTGACCTAAGGATTTTGTGTAAAGTGGATTTCTTAATTTATAGTCATGTTTATAACTGTTAAAAAGGTCAATTTCAGTATTCTTGGCAAGATCATAAGCTCTTTTGCCTGGTTTCAGATTCAGCTATGAATCACGATTGTTTTCTGTTTGATGTAGTCGACAGCACTTTGGTAATACACATCCACCCTCTGTTCAGGGATTAATGTCTATAATATTAACACTAGCATTATTAAGAGGGATTAGGAAGAACAACGGTCACACATTAACTTTAGAATTACATTGTTGAGGGAGTAAAGTGCCCTCTGCTAGTCTTCAGTATATCTATGTCTATTTAGCATTCTCCTACCTTAAGCAAAGATTTAACTACCCATTCTTTTGCTTACATTTGTGGGTGAATGTAAGTTTATAGAAAAATAATATAGAGGAACAGAATCCCTACTGGGAGGGTAATTGTATAAATATATTCATTTCTGCTCTAATCTTTCAATTTTGTTCTAAGTCATTGTGATTGCCAGATTGGTTAGGACCACCCCCCACCCTGTGAAAATAATTCATATGAGAAAATGTGTTCTGTGCAAGGATAAGATTTTTGTATTTGAAAAACTGTCTCACATAGGGTTGTACCCTGTTATAGTTTGTGAACCATAGAAGGTGTTTTAAACTATTGAATTTTGAGGATCTTTCTTCCCAAACAATGAAATTATTTGCAGTATTTCTAGACTAGTAAAAAGTAAAAACTACAGTGCCACTTTTCCCCTTTAATCGTGACTATTTTTACTGTTTATTCCTTTTCTATTTCTATTTAATTTTAATACATAAAATATTTTTATTTTCAAACTTATTTTGAGTTAAGATTTTAGGATAATTTGTCTTTCTGATGGATTATTATGTGGGAAATAAAGGATAATTCAATATACATTTTAATTTTAGGCTATACTCCAGTCAAAAGTAACCAGAGAATTAGTTATTAGTCCTATAATAGTGTCTTACAGACATTTTATTTTCAAAACTCTTTACTGTATTTGAAGAAGTATTTCTTACTCTTTCCTAACAATGTTTCATCCTTATTAAGTGCAGTTGTTTTGTTTAACAGCAGTCAGTGGAAGAGCCTCTGCAATGTCAAACACTCCTACCCACAGTATCGCTGCTTCTATTTCCCAACCTCAGACTCCAACTCCAAGTCCTATCATCTCTCCTTCAGCCATGCTACCTATCTACCCTGCCATTGATATTGATGCACAGGTAAGCTCCATATTTAGGAGAGATGGTTTTTACTGGAATTATAGCACCATTACCAATTTCAGCCTTTGGTGATTTTAAAGCATGCTGGACTATATTGTTAGCTACTCCAGCAACAGTTAAAAATTTAAATGTGTTTTAAAAAATGTCATGCTTTCAAGCATGATGACTCATACCTAATCCTAGTATTTGAAAGGTTGAGGCAGAATTGCACAAGTTAATAATTCATGTCTGCCAGGCCTGTGTGAGACCATGTCTCAATGCCCTCTCCCCCAACTCCAGAATCATATTCACTATAATAAATTAATCAATTAATTTAAAAATAAATTTCAAAATTAAAACATCTCCAATAGACTTATTGCTGGTCTGGTTCCAAGGTTATTATCTTTTCATTTTAAAATTAGAAGATCCTAGAATATAAAAAGAAATAACTATCATAAGATTAAAATGAAACTGGCTTCAGAAGTAAAAATCTGTAATCTCAGCATTTAGGAAATGAAATCAAGAGGATCAATAATTCTAGTCCATCTTCATCTACATACCAAGTTTGAAGTCAGCTTGTGTTACACGACACCCTTTCTGAAAAAACAAAAATAAGGATTGTTGTATGTTTTCTTTTTCTTTTTTGGTATTTTTGAGACAGGGTCTCCCTGTAGCCCCAGCCGGACTGAAATTCAGTCTGCAGACCAGGCTGGCCTTGAACTCACAGAGATCTGCCTGCCGCTGCCTCCCAAGTGCTAGGACTAAAGGTATGCACCACCACGTCCGGCTTATTGTATATTTTCTAAGAGAGGTAATGGTTTGCCCAGGAAAGGAAATTGGTGGGGTTGGTACTGTAGATAGAGTGCTTTTCTAATGCATTCAAAACCCTTGGCTCAGTCCCTAATCCTCAAAGATGACAATGTAACTTCTCTGGGCGTAATGTATCATATATTCTTGCTTGCATTATCTCACTTTGTTTTCTGAGTGTTTTCTTATTTGAGGTTTTGTTATTTTTTATTTGTTTTATTTTATTTTGGTTTGGTTTTTTGGTTAGGAAATTTTATTTGAACATCCTAAAGCAGTAATGCTTCAGATGTTACTTTTTTTTTATGTGTATGAATGTACTGTTTTGCGTGTAGGTCTGTGCACCCGTGTCATGCAATGCCGTGGAGGTCAGAAGAGGGTCTCAGATTCCCCTGGAACTGGAGTTCTCCTGGAATTGGAGTTACAGACGGTTCTCAGCCGCCATGTGGGTGCTGGGGATCGAACCCGAGTCCTCTGCAAGAGCGGTCGGCGCTCTTAATCGCTAGGCCATCTCTCCAGCCCCAGATGTTACTTTTAAGTGTCCCAGACAGGTTTAACAAAATTAAATGTTTCTAAATTACAAATTTAGCTCCAGTAGGAGTTTCAGAAAAGAAACAGAAAAAAACATCCCCCTTCCCAAAAGAAGTATGACACACATTTTGAAGAAACACCAATGTTTCATGCAATGGTAGGCAAGATGTAAAAAGCCACCTAAACCCACACATTTCTACACCAATCATCATCCCAAAAAAGGCCTCTGCAGTCAATCTGTACATCAAAATGCATCCAGGGACCTACACCTACATGACATTATTAATGTTATATACATTTAATACCCATCCCCCTGTTTTTAATAATTATGTAAAGCCTTCATTGAAACCCAAAAAAGGTGTAAGACTAACTTCGGGGGATGGGGGGAGATAATCGCTTTAAACATTCAGTAAAAATGTAGTTTATCTAAATCTCAAGACAAGGTTTCTATATATACCCCAGGGTGACCTAGAACTCAGTATCTAGCCAAGGTTGGCCTCAAACTCATAGCAATCCTCATGTCTAATGTTTATGCTTCTTAGTGCCCATATCTTGTATTGGGTCAGTTTTGAAAATTAGAAATCCATTTGCAAATAGACTTCAAGAAACACTTTATCTCTTTAGATTATTCGAAGACGTGTGTATATGGATGACAAAAGACAATGTTAAAATTTAGAAAGCTTGAGAAGTATTAAGTTAACTGGCAGTCAACTCTTGTTAAAAACTAGAAAAACTGGGGGCTAGGGAGATGGCCCAGCAGTTAAGGCAATGACTGTTCTTGCAAAGGACCTGGGTTCAGTTCCCAGCACATGCCTAATGACCAATAATTGTCTGTAATGGCTTCTCTGGGCATTGCATACATGGTTGTTTTTACATTCATGCTTGCAAAACATTCATACACATACAAATTTTTAAATATTAAAACATAATAATAAAATATAAAAACAAAATAATAAATAAAAATATTTATTAAAATATTAAAACAAAACCTCCTAGAAAACCACATGTATTTTTGACACCATTGTAGAATTAAGTAGAAGTTAATGAGTATGCAGTATATTTATCGCCTTTTAGCTTTGAGCTAATACATTTAATGAGTCGTATGTTTCCAGTTTTTATGAGAACAGCAAAGTGTGGCCAAATGTGACCCTGATTTTACTGAATCTTAAATTACTAGAATGATGATGAAATGATTTCAATCACTATGCTGCTTAACCACTAGTTATTATGTAAATTAACCAAGAATTTACAGATAGATTTGTAGATCTTATTGGCACCTTAAAGATCTCCTTATTTATCTGGTTTCCATGTTGAGGCTTTTTGTTGTAGTTAGCTTAACTTAAGTTTGTCATAAATAGCTCAATTGGAAAAAATATACAAAATGTTAGTTATCGTACTTTTCCAGCCTTTGTTATTGTTACTTTTAAAAATTTGCTTGTTTCTGTCAAGTGAAATTCATTTTTGTAAGATCCCTCTAAAAATATTTGCTACTCAAATAAATTGAATTCTTATGTAGTGAATAATTTAGTTTATGTGACCATTCTATACTGTAGCACACAAATGTCATAAAATTACTATTGTTTTTGAAAGTTCAAGTATTCTCTAATCATACAGCTTTTTTTTTTTTTTCCTTCTGTTACATCTTTTTTTGCTTGATGGTGGTGGTGCTGTTCATTGCTAGAATGAACAAGGTCCTGAATGTGATCCCTAGCACAAACTGGAGTGAAAGATTATATGAAGCGGTAAATCTGATTTTAAAATTAAAATTGCACAATCCTAAGTTAATTATCTTCTGATTATATGAAGTTTGACTGAATCTAGTAGCCACTAATGGCAAGAAAGAAGCAGTTGTTTTCTTCGTGGTACTTTAACACTTGTCCAAAGCTTCTTTGTTGTATATACTTTCATATATTTCTGAGCTGCTTGTCTTTGTTATACTCAAGCTACTATTAACTTTTCTTGAACTTGGAGCAATGTGGGGAAAAAAAAAGAACAATTTGCTCCTTTACACTATTATTGTCTATTATTATCTATTGCAAAAGGTAGATTTGGGCTGGAATGGGTTTGTTCACCTAGCATGTACAGGGTCCTGCATTTAATTCCTTTGCACCTGGTGTTGCCGCTCAAGGTAAAGTCAGGAAAATCAGAGGTTTGATGTCATCCTTTCCTGTATAGCATTTTCGAAGGCAGTCTGTGCTATATATGAGACTTTGACTGTTGATCGATCGATTGATGGACGGACGGATCTACTGATAGATGAGAGATACATGATAGAGATAGATAATAGAGACCCTGTCAATCAATGACTCAATCAATGGGTAGAATACTAAATTAGCTTCCCATATACCAAGACTTTAATTGTACTTGGGCATTTTAGTTCACATCTGTGATTCCTGCACTTTGAAGGTTAAGGTAGTGAGACTGTCTCAAGTTCCAGCTGAGTCGAGTACACATGATATCCTGTCTCAGTAGTGCCTCCTCCATCTTCTGAAACAGAAAAACAAATTTGTAAATTAGCTGAAATTATAGTTTCAGTCTTAAAAATTATCATTTAGATTATTTTCTTTATTTCTGCTTTTGCAATTTAGAAAAGTTAATCATAGTGATATAACATAGCAGCTAAATAGGTGAGGGCGAAATTAATAATTATATGTAGTACACATTAAGGTCTTCTACTTCTGAGTTTGTTTGTATATTCTTAGAATCCTTGCCTTTGGGAGTCAGAAGCAGGAGGATTGGGAGTTTGAAGTCAGCCTGGGATGTATAGCAATACCTGGTCTCTTAACAACAAAAAATCTTTTTTTTTCTTTAATTATATCCTATAATCACATACCTGGGCACTGAGACCACCCCATTCTCCATATAATTGTCTTGAAAAAATTGATTGCCTGTTTCTGCATATGGACTTATTTTAAATAGGTTATTTTGATACCCTAGAATGCTGTTTGTATTAGAGAATGAGATGTTGGGGATTGTGAAGATTTTGGAGGACTTTTAAAATGATTAGGTATTCAAGTCTTCCACAGTTGTAAAGGTAATTTATTTAAGAATAAATGTGCTTCTTATAGAGGGATTTAGTGTTTTTTAACTTTTGTGTTAACTTAATAAAGGTCGCATTTTCCTTCAGCATTATTCTGTATCTTAGGATCTTTTATTTACTCAATTCCATGGGGTCTAGAGAGATGGCTCAGAGGTTAAGTGCGCAGCTATTTTTCCAAAGGACGTGTGTACAGTTCTCACATAGGAGTTGTTAGCAGCCACATGATGGCTAACAACCTTCCTTATCTCCAGTTCCAGGTATCCAGCATCTTTCTTCTGGCCTCTGTGGGCATTGCATAACATGGGTGTACTTACATACATGCAGGCTAAACACTTCTACACATAAAATAGTAATAAACTTTAAAAAAGCAAGGGGGGGGCGGGAAGGCCAAGCAATACCTTTAATTCCAGCACTTGGGAGACAGAGGCAGGCAGATTTCTGTGAATTCAAGGTCAGCCTGGTCTACATAGTTTCAGCAGCAGCTGCGGGCTACAGGAGGACCCTAGACCAGAAAGGGGGGAAAAAAAGAAAAATTGAAGGAAAAAAAAATAAACCAACTTCCAGAATTAAAGTCATGTGTATGGCTATTTTACTTTACACTGGACATGCCCAATCTCATCTAAAATCATGTAGGTAATTTTTATTTGGGTTAAATATAATTTCTTTTCATTCCCTCTCTCCATTACTCATTTCATTCCCTCCCTCCCTCCCTTCCCCCCTTTCCCCCTCCCCTTTTTTTTTTTTTAAAAAATATATTTATAGCCCGGCGTGGTGGCGCACACCTTTAATCCTGGCACTTGGGAGGCAGAGGCAGGTGGATCTTTTTGAATTCAAGGCCAGCCTGGTCTACAGAGTGAGTTCCAAGACAGCTGGGGCTACAGGGAGACCGTGAAAAGACCAAAAAAAAAAGAAACATCTTATTTTTTTTTTTAATTTATTTTTCATGTGTATGAATGTACTGTCTGCACATAGGTTTGTGCATCCGTGTTGTGTAGTGCCTCGGAGGTCAGAAGAGGGTGTCGGATTCCCCTGGAACTGGAGCCAAAGATGGTTCTCAGCCACCATGTGGGTGCTGGGGATCGAACCCGGGTCCTCTGCAAGAGCAGTTGGTACTCTCAAGTGCTAGGCCATCTCTCCAGCCCCCAGAACCATCCTATTTATGTATCCATACCTTAACAAAATTTTTGGTAGAGTTGGTTGTATTGTGGGCTAAAAGGAAATGTTCTCTAGAATATAAATCTGGACGAACTATTAGCAGACATCAGTCTCTTTTGTTTCATGTTTCAGACTAAGTTTATGACACAGTTTATTTTATTTTATTTTATTTTATTTTAATTTTATTTATTTTTCTATGTGAATGAATGTACTGTCTGCATGTAGGTCTGGGCACCCGTGTCGTGCAATGCCGCGGAGGTCAGAAGAGGGCGTCAGACTCCCCTGGAACTGGAGTTCTCCTGGAATTGGAGTTTCAGACGGTTCTTGGCCGCCATGTGGGTGCTGGGGATCGAACCCGGGTCCTCTGTAAGAGCGGTCGGCGCTCTTAACCGCTAGGCCATCTCTCCAGCCCGACACAGTTTATTTTTTTAGGTAGTGAGTGTATGCTCTAAATCATCAAAGAATTCTTCCTTTAAGTGGGACTTTACCTTTCAACAACTTTTCATCTGTATTGTTACTTCTTTGCTCACCTATTTCTTTCTTTACTTTGTCAGTCATTGTTAATATTACACCAAACATATTTTTGTTGACTTTTTTTTTGTTCGTGAAACAGGCTATATCAATTTTTAGTTGCATAGATGTCGGAATGGAAAAATCCTTCAGAAATGTTATCTTAAAAGACTATAATATTAGTTGCTTTTATTTTTTCTCTCATGTAAAAATGCAAAGGTCTCATTTTAACTGAAGTTTCTTAAGAAATTAACCCAGCTCTACTTTTTTAGCTTTGCATGTTTCTTTACATTTTTCTTGATTTCTTAAAATAGGTAGTTGTAACTTTCATCAATTTAAATGTATTCTGTACAGTAATCAGTAAAATCTTGTAGGATGACCTGATTCATGTGTCTTGAGATTATACAGTAGAGTACTTTGAATAAATGATGCTTAATAATAGTTTGTTGAATTTATGCTTTATAATGCCTGAAATAGATCTATTACTAGTCACCTAAAATTTTTTATGCTTGTCTTGAGAATTTTCAGACACTTTTTTTTATGTGTACTTAAGGTGTGCACAGCTTTTATAAATTACATTTTAGTCTCTAAAATATTTTTCAAAGCTTCAGAAGCATGAGTCACCTGTATATTGCATGTATACTAACACAGAGATGGCATGAGACATACATACCTAGCATGTGTTCAATCACTGTACTCTGTTAGTGTGGCTTTGTGATATAGTAGGCAGAGCAAGATTTTACTACCTAGAATGTTACCCTTGCTTTTAAAAACCCAATCATTAGATCATTGTATGCTTTAAGAAAGTTATTTCTGGGCTGGAGAGATGGCCTAGCCGTTAAGAGCGCCGACCGCTCTTACAGAGGACCCGGGTTCGATCCCCAGCACCCACATGGTGGCCAAGAACCGTCTGAAACTCCAATTCCAGGAGAACTCCAGTTCCAGGGGAATCCGACACCCTCTTCTGACCAACGCGGCATTGCACGTCATGGGTGCACAAACCTACATGCAGACAGTACACTCATACACATACAGAAATAAATAAAATTTAAAAAAAATAATAAATTTCATTGTAAGTCATCCAGACATATAATGAGGTCTTCAGCTTGACTCTCTGCAGCATGAGCTCTATGGCTGCCAGAGAGAAGACTCTCTTCCAGCGATGCTTAGAAACTTTTAAACTTTTTTTTCCATCTTTTTGAGACAGGGTGTTCCTGTAGTTCTGGCTGTCCTGGAACTCACTCTGTAGACCTGGCTGGCCTTGAACTCACAGAGATCTTCCTGCCTCTGCCTCCCAAGTGCTAGGATTAAAGGCATGAGTCACCATGCCTGGCCCTGACAATTTTAATCTTTTGATGCAATCTGGAGCTGGTTAAATTTATTGTTGAATTCATTCTTTTCACTCATCATTTTATGGAGAGATGCTAGAAGCAACAGCCAACATCATTATTTTCCTTATTTTTCTGCAATTTATCAGACATTTTATTTATGGATTCACCAAATTCCTAGCCCCTCACAAGAGATGAGTTAGAAACTGAAATGCGTCTATCTATATAATTGTTTCAAATAGTCCACACTGTGGATTTTCAGTGATCTCTGTGCTCCCTGGAGAGTCGTTAGGAACTGTTGGTTTCCTTGGGTTGGAAAGCCTGCTCCAGATACCAGCAAGCTCCCTTAAAGAAATTTATCCTGTTTTGCCAGACAACTTCTGCTACCACAATCCATATTAGTCAGAGTTCTCTAAAATAACAGAACTGATGAAATA
>VZQC01014696.1:998628-1106242 GCA_009823505.1 Rhizomys pruinosus
AAAAAAAAAAAAAAAAAAAAAAAAAAAAAAAAGAAAGTTATTTCTTAGCCCCAGCTGGCCTGGGGCTCCCTGTGTAGACCAGGCTGGCCTTGAACTCAAGAGATCCCCTGAGTGCTGGGATTAAAGATGTGTGCCACCACAGCTGGCAAGAAAGTTGTTTCTTTGAGCCATTGCTGTCTTCTTTTTTTCTTTTTCCGAAATCATACATAGTTTCTTTTTTTAAAATAAAACTGAAGATCAGATACTTCAAACATAATTATTGCTGTCATTCAGCTGAGTTTCATGTCCTTCTCCTGTTGTGATTGGTGCATCTCTCCTTGTGGCCATCCCCTATCTCTGTAGTCAGTAGCCCTGCTCTTTTGCGGTCTTCCTCTTCATTTCTTGACTCTTGGAGTCAAGAGTCTGTTGTTTGGGTTTTATAGTTACATTCTGGGAGGGCACGCCTTTTTGCATTGTATACATTTTATTGTATATGAGCACTATAAATACTTTGTAGACAGTTTATTAGTAAGTATTGGATCTGTGACCTACAGCTGATATCATTCATTCATTTATTCTACTTCACTTTAAGTAGTGTATTCTGGGCAAAGCACCATATGTAAGTTAAGAATTCAAACATACTAAAAATACATGTTCATTATTTTTCAAGAATTTTTTTTGTTTGTTTTAGGTTAAAACAGTTTGAGAATGAAGATACATATATGATGCTTTCCAGTAGGAAAACAAAGTTTGCTGGGTGATCTGAGCACTCAGGAGATTCAGGCAGCATTGTGAAGGTCATAAGCTAGCCTCACTGCATAGTGAGACAAAGTCTCAACCAAAAAAAAAAAGAGAAACCAACAAACCACTCTAAAACAGATAGTCCAGAAAGAAAAATAGAGACATATGAGTAATTTATAAAAATTAGTCACATGTTGAAAACATAAAATGAAAGGGAAGAAGCGGGCCTTAAGTATGTAGCCTTAATGTATCTATAATTTTATTTCAGACAAAGTGTTGAAAATGTTGTATGTTTCGGGCTTGTAATTGTCTTGATCCCATCATTTTGCTTTACTTAACTGGTTTAGTATTGACAGTTTGTCATTGCAGCAGCCCCCTTCATTTTAGTTTTTCAGTCTGTTAAAATACTTTAATTGTAATTGAATCTAATTAAACAGCTAGTTAAAAAAGTACATTCACGGGGCTGGAGAGATAGCCTAGCGGTTAAGAGCACCGACGCTCTTGCAGAGGACCCGGGTTCGATCCCCAGCACCCACATGGCGGCTAAGAACCGTCTGTAACTCCAATTCCAGGAGAACTCCAGTTCCAGGGGAATCCGAGACCCTCTTCTGACCTCCGCGGCATTGCACGACACGGGTGCACAGACTTGCATGCAGACAGTACATTCATACACATACAGAAATAAATAAATTAAAAAAAAAAAAAAGGAAAGCCAGGCATTTTGTTGCTCACTTGTGGATCCTGTACACATATGTATCAGAATGAGTTTGAGACCCTCTTGAGCAACATGAAACTATCTGAATCCCCCCTCAAAGAAAAAGGTTGAGTCTGTCTCAATTAATCGTATTTACTCACATAGCACACTTAACATTTTTTTAGATATAACCTTTTAAGTACTATGTCTATGAGGACTTAGTTTACTATAGTAAAATGAATATTAACCACTGATAACTCCATTTCACTCATTTTCATTAGCAGAACTTAAATTCTCCAATGTTGTGTCTCAGTTATAATCAGGTTTCAAAATACAGTGTATCTTATGTATGTATTGTTTATTCCTTAAGGAATTTGAGGTCCTTGTTTTTAAACACAGCTTACTTGGACATATTTTTTTTTTTTTTAATTATAAGGCTTCCTTTTCAGCTTGATTATGTGAGTCCAAGACAGTTTGTCCTCTGTACTGAGCATTCTACACTGTACCCTGTATGTTTTACAATTGGTTCTCTGGCTAGTTGGACCTGATATATTCTTGGGCTTGTATTCCATATCTTAGTGTTCAGCCTGATCTTTTCTGGTGGTCAGTTTTTGGCCTCTGATCATTTCCTCATGTACATGGGCTCATCAAAACTCAGCTGAAGATTTCAGAGGAATCCTCTGCTGATCTGCAGAGTACGCTCTGTTCTGTTCTCCTCATTAATCTGTGCCATGAGTTGTAGCTAGGCTGAACTCTTCAAACTGTCTTCTCAGCTAGGGGAGACTGCTAGATTTTGGTACCTGGAATTCCTACATTGTAATACTGTGGGTCAGTTGTATGCTCTGGAGTTACTGTCTTGCACTGTCTGAACAATTCCCACTTCAAATAGTTTGTCATTTAAGAAAAAATTATTTGAGGCCAGGCATGGTGGCACATGCCTGTAATTCAGGCACTGAAGAGGCAGAGGCTGGATAGTTGTTAGAAATTTTAACCCAGCCTGGTATTGACCATCCTTGGCTGTCGAGTTAAAGCCTTATCTCACAAATCTATACATAAAGTTAGATAGGTAGGAAAATGAATCTATACTGTTTCTGCCAATTGTATACTTGAAATTAGCACATATAGAAAACTGTCCATATTTCTTTTAAGTGTTTGCATTAAGAATTGCTTATGGGGGGCTAGAGTGGTGGTTCCATGGTTAAGAGCACTGGCTTCTCTTGCAGAGGACCTGGGTTTAATTCCCAGCACTCATATGGTGGCTAACAACCATCTGTAATCCAATTCCAGGGGAATCAGCACCACCTTCTGACCACCGCAGTCATTGAGCAACACAGGTGCACTTACATACAGGCAATATACTCATACAGATAAAATAATAATAATAAAAAAAAATGCTGTTTTAAAATTGGTTATAAAGTTTGTGTCTTAAAAAATCACTGAAGCTGGGTATATGGAGCACACTTGTAATCTTATATTTGAGTTAGTTGAAGTGAAGAGGATCTGAGATTGTCCTCAGCTTTTTAGCATCTGCATAGCAGCAAGCCTGAGCTAGAGTCTCAAAACAACCAAAAAAAAAAAAAAAATAGTGTACGGGGAAGAGGGGGTGGCCCGGGGGAGACTGGTTTGCCACTAATGGGTATGGACAGTAAACCATGTTGTCCAAATGCTTCATGTAAGCCATACATGGTTTCATGGACCTGTAATGTCAGGACTGTGCAGGAGGGCTGAGGCAGGAGAGTTGTGGCTTCTAGCCCAGTCTGGGCCAAATGGTGAAACTGGTCCTTTAAAATAAAAGGTTTTTGAAATGCTTGATGTCTTGATGTAATAGAGTGACTCACACTTTCTCTGTGTATTTGTCATTAGCACTGGTAAATTACCGAACTAGTTAAGGTGATGCTTTTTCTTGCAGACTGAGAGTAATCATGACACTGCTCTAACGCTTGCCTGTGCTGGTGGCCATGAGGAACTGGTACAAACCCTGCTAGAAAGAGGAGCTAGTATTGAACACCGAGACAAGAAAGGTAGCAGTTATTTGTTAGTTTTACTTTGTGGAATATTTGTGAAAACAAATTTAGAAACAGTCACTGTTTAGCTACATTTTGATGCTTAGGTATATTAGAAAATATAAATTCTTCTTTTTCTTAGCATGTGGTGAGAAGATTTTTTTTTTCCCCCTCCAGGTTTTACTCCACTCATCTTGGCTGCTACAGCTGGTCATGTTGGTGTTGTAGAAATCCTGCTGGACAATGGTGCAGACATTGAAGCCCAATCAGAAAGAACCAAGGACACACCACTGTCATTGGCTTGTTCTGGGGGCAGACAGGAGGTAACATTTCCCTTTAGTGCCAATTTTTTCCTCTGTTTAGCAAATAAATACATGTTTTTTTCCCCTATAGAAACAGTATTTTGCCATTTAAATTTATCACTGTAACTTAGATTACTTTGCATGAATGAGCAAATAGACAATGTTCCCATAATCTACCTTCCCATAAAAGTTCCGTAGAGTTTAGACTCTTGCTAATCTAAAAATAGTGCCTGCCATAGGAATCATGTGTATTGTATTTGTGTAAAGAGAAAGGTTAAGACACTCTAAATCAGATGAGTGAGTACCTAAATTCATCCACTATTCCTTGTCCTAGAACTTTGAACAAACACCTGGAATTGATCAACTGGGCCCAAGAAAATAAAACCTTATACTTATTTGTATATTGCCTGAAATTTAATAATTAGCTGTTTAGTCTTATTTTTTTCGTTTGCTCAATCTAATTCTTCTGTACAGTGATTATATGCTTATTAAGGCAGTTACAGTATCTCTGTGGATTCACAGCTCTTCTAGATATCATCTAGATTAGTTTCTTGCTCAGCTTAAAAATTTTTTTTCAAATATTTTAAATGTTTCAGATATTTTAGTGTTGAGTCAAAGAAATAAATTGACCCCCTTTGTTTTAAGAGAAGCCATACTTTTCTGAATTATTTAGTAATAAAATGTAAGTAGGTTGCAGATGTAATCATTGGTAAGCATTATTAACTAGCATGAAAAAGGCTTTGGGTAAGTGCCACAAAAAAAAAAAAAAAAGAAAAGAAAAAAGTTGTAATTTGTCTTTCTGGTGGAAAACTTTGCCCATGGACAGATTGCTATCATTCATTGTTATTAAACAGGTCAGTATTATGAATTAATTAGTATGAATTGGAAGATCAGCTTGCTATAACCATTACAAAAGCCAGGAGTGGTGGTGAGTCCCAGCCCTCTGGAGGCAGAGACAGGGGGATCTCTGCAAGATGGAAGCCAGCCTGGTTCACAAAGTGACTTCCAGGTTGGCTGAGACAATAAAAAAAAAAAGAAATGTTTTAGTGTTACTATCTTTATATAAGAAATTGAGATAACTTTAGAAATTTGGAAGCATTTTTCAAAACTATTACATAAGAGACATTCAGTGAAGAATACTGTAAATTTCTTCTTGCTTTGTTTTTATAACTTGGTTAAATAAGCTATGCTTGTAACACCAGCACTTAGGAGGCATTGGTATTGACACAAGCCTGGTCTACACAGTGATTACCAGGCCAGGTAGGGCAATACATTGAGACACTGTCAAAAATAAATGGTTCTGAGATGGTTCAGCCAGTAGAGGCTCTTGCCTTCAAGCCAGATAACTTGAGACTTTGGTTGCCCAAGATTCCTATTATCGATGGAGAGAACAACACACATGCTTGACATGCTTGTACACGTGTAACACCCCCCCCCCAACACACACACAGAACAGGACTGGATACATGGCTCATTGTTCGTCATGTAAAAATGCTACCCACATCAGCCCAGTGATCTTGAGTTTGATCCCAGCAGCCCACATAATAAGTGAGGTGCCCCAGCATTCCTATGACTAGAAGGGAGGCGGAGATGAGAATGTGTTGGAAACTTGGGGGCCTACTAGACCAGAGTGCTCAGCACAGCAGCAGAAATAAAAAGAGGCAATTTCTGATCTCCGTGCATATTCCATGTGCATCTGCCCATGAGCAAAATAAGCAATTCAGTAAAAGAGTGCCACTTATTCTCATAGGCTCTGAAAGAAAAAAAAACTATTAACTGATACATAGGAAATAAGACCTCATCAACATTTCTTAGTTAGGCTGTATTACTATTTCTGAGAACAAGGGTAAAATAATGAAAATACTAGTGCTGGAGTTGCATGGCATAATGGCCAAAAGATCTCTAAATGGCCCCAAAACACTTAATGCTGAATAGTTGAGCTGTCAGAGAAATGCACTTAAGACCCAGTGGGAAGATCAGTACTCAATTACAAGATGGCTGAAATTAAAAAGACTGACCATAGCAAATTGTTGATAGATCAACGCAGAATTCATGCATTGTTGATGGGAGTAATACTTAGTACAGTGATCTTAGGAAAATGCCTGTAAATATTTTAAGTATGCATCCAGAAATTCAATAACTAGGTAGGACTTAATACTGTAATTTTACGTACAGAATAATTTTAATGATATATTCTGTGGTTAGTATATAATTATTTTAAGTAGTTTTGTATGTTAACTTTTATTAGATCAGCAAAAAAAATACTAAATGAAAGCTTTTCAGTTTTAAATATATGCATATGTAATCTTTATAACTCCTTTATAACTATATGATAAAATAATAAAGACACCCATTTCCAAATAACGTATTACAGAAACTGAATCCTAAATCTTCCTCAAGTATTTAGCAGATTTTTGTGGGGGGAGGGGGCTTTTTGAGGCAGGGTCTCCCTGTAGCCTCAGCTGTCCTGGAACTTACTATGTAGACCAGGCTGGATTTGACCTTACAGAGACCCTCCTGCCTAGGTCTCCCAGTCACTGGGATTAAAAAGTATGTGCCACTATGCTCAGCATATTTAGTAGATTTTAACATTTGTCTTAATTGAGGTGAACTCTTGACTTCAAAGAATCCTTGCTATTATTTGATGCTGATTTTGTGCAAAAGATGAAATTTTCTCTTTATTTTGGTATATAATATACCAGAAAAGGGAAATCAGAAATGTACACCCTGGAAAATAGCCTCACCTTAAGAAAACACATTTCTTACCTTTTCCTCCAGGTGGTGGAGTTGCTGTTAGCACGAGGAGCAAATAAAGAACACAGGAATGTTTCTGACTACACACCTCTAAGCCTGGCTGCTTCTGGTGGCTATGTAAACATCATCAAAATTCTGTTAAATGCAGGAGCTGAGATTAATTCTAGGCAAGTTTTTTCCTTTCTCTGTGGGTACTTTATTAGAATGTTATGCTTGTAAAACAGTTTCTTTTAAGTGCTATATTAACACTGTTACAAATTTAAAATCTAAATTGTTAAAAACTTAAAATTCATTTATTCAGATAATTAAATTGTTGACATAGCTGAAAAATAATCAAGTATTCAATGTGCTTCATCTCACTTCTCATTATACAATGGAAAAATTCACTTTCAACCTTATATTGCATTATTATATTTAGTAAAAATTTTCTATGATAGTTTTAGAGTATATATCATTGTCAGAATATGTTGTTAAATATTTTTTGTTTCATTCTCCCCATATCTTCACCCCTAGAACTGGTAGCAAATTGGGCATTTCTCCACTGATGTTAGCAGCTATGAATGGGCATACAGCTGCTGTTAAACTTCTGTTAGATATGGGCTCTGACATAAATGCTCAAATAGAAACCAATCGGAACACTGCCCTTACCTTAGCCTGCTTCCAAGGAAGAACTGAAGTGGTTAGTCTTCTGCTTGATAGAAAAGCAAATGTTGAACACAGAGCTAAGGTAAGAACTACTGTGATTTGCAAATTGTAGTCTGTAGTAAAGTACCTGAGAGAATTTCAGAAAAGTTAAGGTTTATTTTAGAGGTTTAAATCCATTCATACAGTTTCCTAACTGAAGAGGGAGAGGGAGAAGCCTAATAGTATAATTATGATTTTACTGCTTTCTAGTCTCAGTAATTAAATATATATTAAATCAAATTCTTTTTTATTATTTGTTTTTACTGATGTGTATGAGTTTATTCCCAATGTAAGTGCACCTGTGTTGTGCAGTGCCTGTAGACGGCAGAAGGGGCTGTTGGATCCCCTTGAACTGGAGTTAATGGACAGTTGTTAGCTGCCATGTGGGTGCTGGGATTCTTCTTCAAGAACAGCCAGTGCTATTAACCACTGAGCCATTTCTCCATCCCCTAGGAATTATTCTTTAGAATTCTATAGTTACATTTCTTTATTAACTATTAGAAATATCTTGGCAACACATTTTTATAGGTATTCATGACAGGTTATAGGCTAAAGACAGTGGACTATTTTGAAATGTTTAATTCCATTTAATACTACATTGATATTACTCAAATTCTTTTCATAGTTCCAATGAATTTAGGTAGAATTATCTTGTTTTAGTAGATGTGGCTATTAAGTCAAACACGTGTCAGTGCTAAAATTTATGCATATGTAAAATACCATATTGTTTCTTTGGATAGTTTAACGTTTTTACTATTTCCAGTCTCTTCTGGGTGGGTTGGTTGGTTTGTTTTGTTTTTAATTTTTTTGTTTCACTCAACCTAGACTGGCCTCACTCCACTAATGGAAGCAGCTTCTGGTGGATATGCAGAGGTGGGCCGAGTACTTTTGGATAAAGGTGCTGATGTTAATGCCCCTCCAGTTCCCTCTTCAAGAGATACAGCTTTAACCATAGCAGCAGATAAAGGGCATTATAAGTTTTGTGAGCTTCTCATTGGCAGGTATGATGCTCTATCTTTTGCGTATAAACGTAAGTTTTCTCATTTTCTGGGCTATTTCTATATAGTAATTACTATATAGTAAAATAAACTGATTTGTTTAAATTCAACCTAAGAATAGCTTCTTTCTGTCTTGTGTATACACTTACATGCTGCTATAAGCTCTTTTAACATCTTGCTGCCGTTCCCCGTAGTCATGTGTCTCAAACAGTTTCAGTTTTCGTAGAGTATTACTCCAAGTCCCAAAGTCTGCCAATTATCTAAGGCCTACTTGCTTTTCTCATTTATTACAATGCTTTAGGTTTTGAGTTACAGCTACAGAACTGTCCCATGTTTCCATCAAGAACAGATAGTTTCTACTTTCAGTTACTTAGAACTTGCCTTCTGGTTTTCTAAAAAAAATGTTTGTTTTTAAGTTTTTGGCTTTTATACTTTAAAAGTTTTAAAGACTTTCCATATTATCCTAAAATAGTAGTTTTTGATTCTGATTACTCATAACTCTGTTATTAGCAGTTATTGTTATTACCATGAGGCTTTTTAACGACTTGATTGCCAGCTGAGTACTAAAGCTGCCTTCGATTTCTTTTTTTTTCTGAAGATATAAACTATATATTTATATGGATACAAATAATCTGAGACAGATAATACTGTTTGTGTCTCCAAGATATTTTTCACTAACTGTGTTGACTATACATTACTAGAGTTGCAGTCATAAAATAAAAGCACATTGAGTATATGAATAGTTGAATGGCTAAAATTCATTGTAATATGATTCTTAAGAAAAACCTGTATTAGCCGGGTGTGGTGGCGCACGCCTTTAATCCTAGCACTTGGGAGGCAGAGGCAGGCGGATCTTTGTGAGTTCAAGGCCAGCCTGGTCTACAGAGTGAGTTCCAGAACAGCTGGGGCTACAGGGAGACCCTGTCTCGAAAAGACCAAAAAAATAAAATAAAATAAGAAAAACCTGTATTTGTCTTTGAGTATTAGTTTTCCTCTTTGTGTTTTCACAGTAATTGTTTTCTATTGTTACCCATGTCATTCTGTCTCATTTTAAGAAGAGTGCTGTCTTTGTCATTCATTTTTAGGGGAGCTCATATTGATGTACGTAACAAGAAGGGGAACACTCCACTGTGGCTAGCAGCAAATGGTGGACATCTCGATGTGGTTCAGTTACTGGTGCAAGCAGGTGCAGATGTAGATGCAGCAGATAACCGCAAGATAACACCTCTTATGGCAGCATTTAGAAAGGTTAGAGCTTTTCATCCTCATTTACTTACACATTGCCTGCTATACTATGGACTCCATTATGTAAGGAGCTCTTTAGATTCTCCTTTAAAGTAGCAATATTAGGTGCAAATGAAATGTTATGTTGATAAGCTAGATAGATACAAGTTTTACAGAAAAGCTATTGATAGTATACATCCTGGTCTTTGAAAAACGTAATTTGTACCAGCCCAGGAGATGGCTCAGAAGGTAAAATTGCTTGCAATGCTACCCTGGCAACCTGATTCTGATTGCTAAAAGCCACACAAAGGAAGGGAACCGTCTGCATAGACTTGTCCTCTGTCCTTGACATACTTGCCTTGACACACACACACACACACACACACACACACACACACACACGCACGCGCGCACACAGTAATAATAAAGTAATAAAGTAAAATTAAATAATAAGGGGTTGGAGAAAAGGCTTATCAGTTAAGAGCACTTGCTGTTTTTCTATAGCCACTATTTTTCACTTCAGGTCCAGAGGATCCAGTGCCCTCTTCTGGTCTGTAGGGATACTGTATACCCATGGTGGTGCACTTAGATCCATGCAAACAGAGTACTCATACACAGAAAATAAAAGTAATAACATTTTAATTATAAACTATTCTAAGTAGCATATTGAAAATCTGGTTCCAGTCTTAGTCTTTCACAAAACCTATGGATCTTTTCCTATACTACTAATACAGAGTAGACTGTAATTTATATCACTGACTTTAAATAGTAGGAAAAGTTAATGAAAACCTTGCTACCAATACTTGCTGAAAATTTTGTATATTTATATTTAGAAATAGCTATATAGATTTTAAAGAGGCAAAAGCAGCCCTTTTTCTAGTGCTCTTACATAAAGCTTGGTGTAATTTTATTTAATTTTGATTAAAATAATCTATTGATCATTTAATGCACTTTTACCTTAATTTGTTATTGGAAAAACCAGACCACTGTTTTCAGAATTGTTTGCTTTTATTTTGAGGCAGGATTTAATCTTTGATTGAGGATATAGCTCAATGAGAGAACACTTGGCTGACATTCATAAGGTCCTGGATTCAATCTCCAGCACCACAGAAAGAACCACCCAATGAGTAGGAAAGATAGCTCAGTGATTAAGAGCACTGGTTTCTCTTGCAGAGGACCCAGGTTCTATTCCTTGTACACGTATGGTGACTACTAAAGTCTGTACTCTATCTCAAGGGCATTCGATGCCCTCTTCTGACCTCCTCACTGATTGCATGACACGGGGTGCATGTACATACATGCAGGCAATAAATACACTAGTACATATAAAGTAAACATAAAATGTTAAAAAAAAAAAACAAAACCCAAACACTGCCATTCGTTTTAAAGTCTTGTGGATGCTAAAGGGAGGAATATTTGTAGCATAAAAGTTGTTTAAACAAAAACTCTTTTTTTTTTTAATCCTTTCTGACTTGCATTCTTCTAAGTTCTCTCTGGATATTATGGATTACCTACCCCACCTACTTATTTGCTTTTTCCTGCTAGCATTCTTTCTCAGTGGCTCTTTTCTCTAAGCATGCCGGCTGATCATTATGAATTTAGCCTTTTTATTTTTTTTATCACTGTGCTAGATTAGTATCCTCTTAGAGAAGTATTTTGCAATTTTTCCTTTTCTTTTTTCTGGGGTGTGGTGCTTGTTTATGAGATAGGTTTTCCCTGTAGACCTACCTGGCCTGGAACTCCCTATGGACACCAGGCTCCAGGCTGGCCTCTTTTTTTCACAAAGATCTATCTGCTTGCCTCTGAGTGCTGTGACTAAAGGCATGTGCCACCATGCCTGGAAGGTCTATCTTTTGAAATGTACTGTTGCTTTGTTATTAAAAGCCACCAAAATGTATTGCTTTAAGATCTCTTCTCTGGGTCTGGAGAGATCGCTCATTGGTTAAGAACATTGGTCGCTCTTCCATAAGAATAGGGTTTGATTCCCAGCACCCAGATGGCTGCTAATAACTGTCTGCAACTCCAGTTATAAGGTTACCTGCTACTTTTTTCTGATCTCTATGGGCATTGCATGACCACGGGTGTACTTATATACACATAGGCAGTATACTCATACACTAAAAATAAAAGTAATAAATATTAAAAAAAAAAAAAGACCTCATCTCCACTGTGAATTCCTAATTTTGAGTCATTTTGTTGCTCGGTCTTTCTCTTGATCTCCTTTCATATGACCAGTCTCATTCAGAATACCTATGTCCTTCCTAATTTTTTCCAGCTATTCATTTTATGCTTAATTTAATCTCTCCTTTACAAACCATTTCCATTCTTTTTGAGATCTCTAATCTCATAGAGATTGTAAGTTCTATAATCCTTTGTTATCTTTATCATTTCTCTTGATGACTGTATTTTTTTGGTTAAGAATGCCCAGTTCTATAGGCTGGAGGGATAGCACATCTGTTAAAGGCTGAGGCTAAGAACTGCAAAAAAAGAAAGCCCAGTGCTCAATTTCCAGCACCCAATTTTGGGTTGCCTCACAGTAGCCTATAATTACAGCACTCACACACATACACACATAATTAAATTTAAAAAGAAAAGATGCAGCAAAAAAAAAAGATAGGCCTTAGTTACAAACTCCTGTGATCTCTGCACTTGGGAGTAGAGGAGGAAGATCATCGAGAATTATTATCAGCTGTGTGTAGCATGTTTAGAGACCTGCATGGGATATATGCCAACAAATAACAAAATACAGACCAGATAGAGCACAATTTACCTCATAATCCCAGCACTTTGAGAAGTGGAAGGATAGTCTGCTGTACATAGCAAGAATGAGGCTGACTAGACTTAGGGGGATCCTGCCTTTAAAAAGATAACTTTAGAAGAGGTAGAGGTAAAACATTCGAGAATGACAGGGCTGAAAGAATGGCATAGGCAGGGAAAGGCACTTGCCATCCAAGTCTGGCAACCTGAGTTTCATCTCCATATGAAGCGGGGAAACAAAAGAACTGGTTCCACAAAGTTTTCCTCTGATTTCTGTGTGTGCACACACAGCATACACACCTTGAGAAAAGTACCTGCATAGCCAGATAGCCGAACAATAGGTATTTGCAGAGATTAGTAACACAGATTGGAGAAAACACAGCAGCTCTTAAACAGTAAAGATTTTGAATTTTTTTTACAGATTTTGAACTATGTTAACAGTGAATGATACAATCATTGCTCTTATAAGGAAAGTGTATTTCATTTTTTCATTTTACATACTGTTGTGCTGTACATTCTGTTTTTATCTGAAAAAATTAAGTTGAGCTGGGCGTGTTGACATGGATAGTCCTGTCAGCCTTACAGAGTTGGAGACAGGTCCACAAGTTTTAGGCCAGACTAGGTTACATAGGGAGAGTTTGTCTCAATAGTTAGTTTTTGTTTTAAAAAAGAAAGTTTTCCCCATAAGGGTTTTTTTCTTTGCGGGGGGGAGTCTCAGTGTTCAGCACTGACTGGATAGCCAGCTCAGAAATCTGCCTGCTTATGCTTTGGTATGCTGGCATTAAAGGTATGTGCCACTATGTCCAGTGGAGCTGGACTCTAGATCCTCCCACCTCAGCTTTCCCTGTGCTGTGACTATAATCATAGGCTGTCATACCTAATTGGAAGTACTTTTACTTTGAAGAATTAAAAATGGGCCCTGGAGAGATGGCTTAGCGGTTAAGAGCACTGGCTACTCTTGCAGATGACCTGGGTTAAATTCTGCACACCCACATGGCGGCTAACAACTGTCCGTAACTCCAGTTCCAGGGGAATCCGACACCCTCTTCTGACCTCCATGGGCATTGCAGGGCATAGGTGCACTTTACACAGAGTCATACACATAAAATAAAAATGATAAATAAAATATTTTAAAAAAAGAATTAAAATATGCAAAAGCAAGGGAAAGTATGGTGAGGTCAGCAACATGTTGTTCCCCCTTCCTTGATGCTCAGTTTGGATTTTTTTGTTCTTTTATTCAGAACATTTCCGAATTGTGGGCTATTTTCTATAATTTTACAGAAGGGTCGATGGGAATGAACTTTGTAGATGTAACTAACTGTGTAGATTTACTGACTTCTGTTAGCATCTGTTTTCAAACTGACATTAATGTCTGTATTTTAGGGTCATGTGAAGGTGGTGCGCTACTTAGTCAAAGAAGTCAATCAGTTTCCTTCAGACTCTGAATGTATGAGGTATATAGCAACCATCACTGATAAGGTAACACATCACTCAATTTCATGCCATTGTATAGGTAGGGATTCCTTTTGTTCGTAATAGCTTCCATGCTAAGAAAGCTCAGTTTGAGCAATAAAGTATATGTACATGTAGCAGTTTCATATACATCATAATTATAAATTAATTATTCCATTTGCGACTCATGGATTACTTACCTAATGAATCGATAAAACATTCTCTGTGGGATTGGAGAGATTGCTCAGTGGTTGCTCTTGGAGAGGTCATGAGTTTGGTACCTAGTACCTACATGGAGGCTCACAACCATCTGTAGATCCAGTTTCAGGGTATCCAACTCCCTCTTCTGGCTTCTATAGGTATAGCACACATTGTTGCACTTTGTTTCATGCAGGCAAAACATGCATACGCATAAAATAAAAATTGTGATGTAATCACTTTACTTTTTAATTAGAACTTGAAGATATCATTAGCTATCAGTACTGTCATCTATATCTGTGAAGGTTGTGCGCTGCTTAGTCAAAGAAGTCAGTTTCAGACTTTGAATGTATGAGGTATATAGCAACCGTCACTGATAGGATCACTCAATTTGTAATCTATTCTGAGAAAAAAGCTCAGTGGATTCTTCTTCCGTAACCAAAAATTGTCCATACCTTTTAAAAATAAGTAAGGGGCTGGAGAGATGGCCTAGTGGTTAAGAGCGCCAACTGCTCTTGCAGAGGACCCGGGTTCAATCCCCAGCACCCACATGGCAGCTGAGTACTGTCTTTAACTCCAGTTCCAGTGGAATCCAACACCCTCTTCTGACCTCCACGGCATTGCATGACATGGGTGCACCAACCTACATGCAGACAGTACATTCATACACAAAAAATCAATAAAATTAAAAAAATAAGAAAGAAAACCCTAAAGGCTTGAACATGATGTAAAAGTTAGGGTAACTGTAAATTTAGAAGATTGGCCAGTAGAGAGACAGTTCAATGTTAGAGCAGTTGCTTAAGTTATAAAAGGCCCTGAATTCAACCCCCAACATCAATACAACTGCCATACTCAATAAAAATAAATCCTATTAGAGATCTAATTCATCTTCCCCTTTCATACATAAAAATCCTAACAGATACATGCCTCTGAAAATTCAAAGCCCAACAAATCTAAAAATTTCCTATTTGATAGTGAGCATCTTAATTCCTGCCCTAATTTTATTTAAATTAGCTTGTTCATTGTCTGATCTAACTGGATTTTTTTCTTTTTATGATAATGAACTTCCTGTTTCCCATTAATATTTTTTTGGTGGGTGTGGGAATAGATTACATTAAAACCAAAATTAGTTACTTTGTTATTTTTACTCTTAAAAACTTAGGTAATAAGGGGTGGAGAGATGGCTCAGCAGTTAAGACCACTGGCTGATCTTGCATAAGACCTGGAGGTTCAATTCTCAGTACCCACAGGGTGGCTAACAACCATGCATAACCATCTATAACTCCAGTTCCAGGGGACATCTGTGCTCACTGAACAACAGAGGTGTGCTACATGCAGGCAATGCAAATACACATAAAATAAAAAAGTATAATAAGTGAAATACTAAAAAATTAAAGAACTGTTTGTTGTTCATTGTTTGATTTGAGAATGAAATTACTGCAAAATTTAATTGCCTGTATATATTATGCTTTCTTTGAGTGATTATTGGTTTATGTGTTTTCTGAAATTGTAGCAATAAGTTTAGTTTCTAAGTGGGTATTCTTAAGCCAGAAGCTCTGTGGATATGTATATTCGTTAATGTGTCATTTATTCTTATTTGCACCTTTTTTTCCCCTCTGGTACTGCTTTTTATGCTAAATTTTTAATACTTTTAATTTTTCATTATAGGAGATGCTGAAGAAGTGCCATCTTTGTATGGAGTCAATAGTACAAGCCAAAGACAGACAGGCTGCTGAAGCAAACAAAAATGCCAGCATATTGCTAGAGGAGTTAGACTTGGAAAAGGTAACAAAAATTTTTACATATGAAACTACTTTTTCATTTTGTGACTTCTCCCCAGGACCTGTAAGCCATCCATTGTACTATAGCTTTGTTTTTGCTTCATGACTTTCCTTTCAAGTTTGTCTCAAGTTGTAGAAATTATGAATACTTTCAGATTTCATTAAAATATTCTCTTAGACTGTTTATTATAGTCATCAAGCACTTACCTGGCATATTGGATGCCTCAAATTTGATTTCTAACTTTTATATCACATTGATCTGAAGTCAGGAAGCTTAAACTCTTATCTGTATTTTCATATTTTTTAGTTTTTTTTTTTTGAGGGCTGGAGAGATGGCTCAGCACTTAAGAGGACTGGCTGCTGTTGCAGATGACCGGGTTCACAACTGTTCTGAACGCCGGTTCTGGAGGATCCCATGTCCTCTTCTGACCTCCATGGGCATTGCATGCATGTTGTACACTTATATACATGCAGGCAAAACACTCATACACAAAAAATAAAATTTTTAGGGCTGGAGAAATGGCTCAGTAGTTAAAGGCACTGGCTTCTCTTGCAGAGGACCCAGGTCAATTCCCAGCACCCACATGGTGGCTGCCATCTGTAACTCCAGTTCCAGGGGTTCTGACACCCTCTTCTCAACTCCCAGGGCAGGTAAAACACACATAAAATAAAAACAAAACTGTAAAAATAAAAAAAAATTCTGTGTGTGAGTGTTTGTCCGCATTTATTTTTGTGTACAAATTGGTTCAGTGTTCACAGAGGCAAGAATAGGGTATCATATCACCTGGAACTAGAGTTGCAAATGGTTGTCAGCTGACACTTTGGTGTTTGGAACTGATCCCGGTTCCTTGGTATGAACAACCAGTGTTAAGTGCTAAGCTATCAGTCTAGCCTCTTTGATAGTTTTTTAAAGGGCTACATGGGCTTTCTGTTTTATATTTTTTAATTTTATTCATATGACTGTTCTTCCTACATATATGCAAGCATACCTGTGTCATTCAGTGCCCATAAGAATCAGAAGAAGGTATCAAGATATTCTGGAGCTAGAGTTAGTAATGCTTGTTAAAGGCCATGTCAGCATTGGGAACCAAAGCTGGGATTTCGGCCATTGCACTCAGTTCTCTTAACCACTGAGCCATCTTTCCAGACCCTATGTTGGATGTGTTTTTATTTTCACACTCTCATTGTTAACTTCCTGCAGTTTCTTCTTCCTCTGGAATTCTGCCCCCAGCTATCTTGTCAACATTTTGCCTACCCATTTACATTATTTGTCCTTTCCTTGTTCCTTATTCCTTTTTTTTTGTTTTGTTTTTTGAGACAGGGTCTCCTTGTAGCCCCTAGCTGGCCTGGAATTTGCTCTGTAGACCAGGCTGGCCTTGAACTCACAGAGATCCTAGTGCTGGGATTAAAGGCATGCACCACCATGCCCAGCTCTTTATTCCTTTCTTATCCTGTATCTCGATAAATAAATGTATTTGGGGAACAGTCCCCCTTGACAGCTTTTGCTTTGTCTGCATTAACATTGAGCCCTTTCATGCTTGATAGTCATATCATCCTATATCTGTGAGTTACATACCTTTGGATTCAACTCTCTACAGGTTGAAAAATCGGTCACCACAGCTGTACTGCTATTTATAGACTTTCTTATTTACCTGAATGATACAGCAAAGTAGCTGGGTATGTTTACGTTGTATTAGGCTGTGTGCAAATGTCGTGCCATTTTATAGTAGGGATACATTCTTGGATTCCCCCCCACCCCCTTCTCCTTTTGAGACAGAGTCTCCCAGTAGTCCCAGCTCTCCTGGAACTCACAGTGTTTATCAGGCTGGCCTCAGTCTTAGCAGAGATCTACCTGCCTCTGCCTTTGAAGTGCTGGGATTAAAAGCGAGTACCACCATGCCATTTCTCTAGCTCTTCATCCAGTTACAACAGTATATTTATATTTCCCTTGTTTAATTTAATCTCATATAGACCAGTCACCTCCTACCTTAGAGAGTAATTTGGAAATTGAAGCATCAAAATAAAAATTTCTGAGACTTTCACCCACTTCCCTTTATCTACCTGCTAATATCCATCCTACCAGTGAGTCATTTGACACAGGGTCATTTGAATCCTTGTCTTTCTGATTTCACCTCCCAAGTGCTGAGATACAGATGTACTTCTTGTCTTGCTCTAAAGTGACTTTCATGTAGCCAAATTCAAAAGCTACTTCATTTCTTTAAAATAATTTCATTTCATTTATGTTTATATGTATGTGTCTGTGTGAGTGTATGCCAGGTGTGTGCTTGTGTCCATTGAGGCCAAAAGAGTGTGTCCAGTCCCCTTGAGCTGGAGTAACAGGAGATTCTACAGTGGCAGATAAGGGTCCTGTAGAAGAGCAGCAGTGCTTCTAATCACTGAACCACCTATCTTGCTCTTCCATGAGAGTGTGGTAATGAATGCCTTTAATCCTAGTACTCCATATTGTTAATTTTGAGTCAAAAGCAGACCAATCTAAGTTGAGGCCAGCTTGGTCTACATAGTGAGCAGGGCTAACAGTATTTGATACATTCTCTTTACTTGGCTTCTAGGCGACTGCACCGTCTTGACTCTTCCTTGGTATCTTCTTTGCTAGTTCTTCCTTTTATCGTTATTTTTGTTTTGTTTTGTTTGTATAGGGACTTGCTTTATGGCCTTTTGGGGCTCAAACTCATGGTAATCCTACTGCCTCAGCCTCTGGAGTGCTGGTATTACTCATATGTGAAATAAAGCCTGACAATGACTCCTAAGGTCTTGAAGAGACCTTTTATTAATTCTGAAATTCATTTTGTATTGTTGTCACCTACATTAATTTACTTAAATATACGAGATACAATTTTGTCTTAGAGCTTTTTCATTGGTACTCTGCTTTGCCTAACGTACCATATATTTTGTACCTTTGTAATACTTAAGTCTAATCACCCTATTGAAAATCAAAACAGGTGAGGTAAAGGTACTTGCTGGTAATCCTGATGACCAGAGTTCAAGGGCTAGAACCCATATTGTGGAAGAAGAGAACCAACTTTCTAAACTTGTCTTCTGACCTTTACTATGTGTGCTGTACACAAATTAAATAAATGTATCAAGTGTGGACTGGATGGTACACACCTTAGTCTCAGCACCTGGGAGGCAGAGGCAGGTGGATCTCTATGGTTCCAGGCCAGCCTGGTCTATGAGTTGAAAGCCAGTTCAGGCTATAGGAAGACTCTGTCTCAAAAAGACAAACAGATAAACAAACAAATAAATAAATACCTTTCCCCTGTACATGTAATCTTTTGTAGGGTTTTTTTTTTTTTTTTTTTTNCATTTTCTATCTGCCCTCTGAAAGGAGGAACAGATAAGAATTATCCCACCTGAGATTCCTCTTTGATTGATTCTTGGTCTGCCTTTTTCTCCTCCTCCTCCTCCTCCTCGTCCTCCTCCTCCTCCTCCTCCTCCTCCTCCTCCTCCTCTTCCTCCTCCTCCTCTTTTTCTTCATCTCCGTTTTCGTCTTCTTCTTCTTCAGAGTATTACTCCAGGCTGGCCTGGAACTAACTCTTTAGCTCAGGTGGTCTGAAACTTGGGGTTCTACTGCCTCTGCCTCTGAGTGCTGAGATTCCAGGCATGTACTTACTGGATCTCAAACTTTGAAGTATGTCCACTTAGCTGGAAGAGGAAGGGGCCAGCTGGCTCTTCCCTCTGCCAGGAACATCCGTCGTCCGTGACCTTCCTCACCAGCACCTACTTAAGCTGATCGTGTATTGCTTCCTCTGAGAAGTCCTCCCCCACTGTCCCTTGCCCTGACCTGGTCCACTTTGAATTCCCCGCCTGGCTCCTTAGATAGGTGCTTTTCAAGGGCTGTTACCCTCTTGTTGCACTGGTGTGTTTACAGGTCTGCTTCCCTGACAGACAGTGAGCTCCTTGAGGCCAGGGGCTACAAGCGGTTTCCTTTTGTGTATCTGGGGCTTGACTGCTGTGGATGCTCAATAAGTAGGTCTTGCCAGGAATGGTGGCACACACACCAGAAGGAAAAGGATCATGAATTTGAGGCTAGGCTGGGCTACATATTGAGATCTTATCTCAGAAAACCAAGGGCTGGGGTTGTGGCTCAGTGATAGGCCTTTTTTTTTTTTTTAAGGGTGGAGTTTTTTGGGTTTTTTTCTTTTTTTGTCTTTTTGCGACAGGGTCTCCCTTTAGTCCCAGCTGTCCTGGGGCTCTCTATGTAGACCAGGCTGGCCTTGAATTCACAGAGATCCGCCTGCCTCTGCCTCCCAAGTGCTAGGTTTAAAGATGTGCACCACCACACCCGGCCCCTTTGGGAAATTTTGTATCTTTTTATCAGCAGAATTCCTGTTCTGTATTCACAAGGCCACTCCAGTGCTCTTCCAAATTTCCCACACTGCCACTTTAAGAGCTAGAACCCCTTTGTGGTACCCAGTTTGGCGCTGAGATCCAAGTGCTCCTCCTGCCTCAGTCTTAGAGTATTGGGATTACATAGACCGTTTCCTTTGTGTTCAGTTTTACTGTCTTTATAGTAATCAATGGTAACACTATTCTACATAAACCTTTCCTTAAAAGTAGTTGGCCCTGGGGCTGGACAGATGGCTCAGTGGTTAAGACCACTGGCTGTTTTTTTTCAAGGAACTGAGCTCAGTTCCCAGCACCCACATGGCAGCTAACAAACATCCTTAACTCCCGTTCCAGGGGATACAGTGCTCTCCTCTTACCTTCCTGGGCATTGTATGACGTGGGTGCACTTGCATACATGCAGTCAGTACACTCATACATAATAGTAATAAAAACTAGTTTTCCCTCTGTATCTACAGGCTCACATCTGCAGGCTCAACTAGACTAAATGTGGAACAAAAATATTTGGGAGATTCTGGGTATGGTGGCAACATCTTAAAGAACTCTAGAGGCAGAGGAGTGCAGATTTCTGTGAATTGAGGACAGCCTGGTCTACGTACTGAATGCCAGGATAGCTATGGCTGCAAAGTGAAACTCCCAACTCAACAAAGAAACTGGGGTGGTAGGGGAGGATAAATTGGATTTGTATTAAACATGTATACTTTTTATTATTAACCTAATGACTTGGGAAAAACATTTTATTTAGCATTTGCTTTCATTAGGTATTTTATGTTATCTAGAGATGACATAAAACCTAGAGGATATGGGTAGATTCTCTTTATCTTCTTGGTAACTGAAGATTTTTATATCCTGGGACTCCTATGGATGAAATACAAGAGCACTTGGTTTCTGTTTGTTCTATGCTCCAGGTGAGCTATGGTGGAGGTGACCCATGGCATCTTAACTAATTCCTATCTGACTGGCTTTGATCTTGATCTCTTTGTGATGTTTACTGATGTTGACCTCACCTTCCTTCTCATATATGAACTGTTAGTCTCTTCTGCTCTTCCTTTAAATGTTTTACATTTTAGTAAGAAAATTGCATGCTTTCTGTCTGTAATCACATAATAGTTAAATTAGGCTTCCCTTTAGTGATTTCATTTTGTTCTTCCAACTACCATCTCCCTAAGATAGTTTCTCTCAAATCTGTATTTCTGAATCACTGGTGAGCTCAGGAATTTATAAAACCTGCCAGAGTATCAAAATACCAGTGTAAAGCCAAATGGTATAGTCCCAGTTCTTGAGGCAAGCCTCAAGTTTACATGAAAGTGATCTCAAACAAAACCCCACCACCTTTAAGCCAGGTGTGGTGGATCATGCCTGTAATCCATCTAGCGCTGGAAAAACCCAAGGCAGTAGATCTGAGGCCAGCAGTTAGTTGAAAGCTAGTTTGTGCTAGGTAGTAAGTTCCTCAGCTACAAAGGGAGAACATGTCTCAGGGAAAATTTAGAAATTTGGGGGGGCATTCAAGGTGGTTCATCAGGTAAAGGCCCATGCTGCCAACTTTAGAGTTTGGGCTCCAGAACCTATCATGTTGAAAGGAAAGAGCTGACTCTTACAGGTTATCCTCTGACCTCCAGTTGTGGCCCCTGCCTCCCTCCACCAAATAACCACTAATATAAGTAAATAAGTTATAGTAAATAAACAGTTACGGGATATAAATTATAAAATCTGATAATTCAGACTCTGTGTAGGACCAGAACCCATACTAAACTACTTCTCAGAAGCACTGTCATACCAATTGAAGCAACACCTCCTTACAGAGACTTGCCCTTATCCTACCCTCCCCCACTCACAGCACAGACAGATGAGTTTAGGTGAAATTACGTTTTCTGATTTTTTTTTTTCTCTTTTCTAGGTAGTTTCAGATACCTGCAGTCCCATCTCAGGACACTTAGGTGGGATGGTTACTTGAGCCCAGCTAGTTAGAGTCCACCCTGGGCAACTTAGCAGGACCCCATTCAATAAACAAAACAACAAAATTAACAAAAATACAAAGAAAACAAAGCTGGGGACAGTAGTTGAATTAGAATCCCATACTCAGCAGAGTAAGGCAGGACGATTGTTGTAGGGGTAAGAAGTCTGTTAGTCATCTACAAGTCCAGCATACAGTGTATTTTCAGAAGAGAAAAGCCTCCCTTTATCCAGACATGGAGGTATTATGGTGTACTAGTAGACCCGCTGTCTGGGAGGGAGAGAGAGGAGGATCAGACATTCAAGTGTAGCTTCAGAAAAGGCCATCTCCCTTCCCAGAACCCAGTTCTTTGGGGTTTTGCTTGTTTATTGGCTGGATTGTTTTTTTGTTTTGTTTTGCTTTTTAATACATCCTTCACCCTTGCTTCCAGTCCTACTCTCTCCTCTTTACTCTTTACCTATTTCACAAGGTCAGAACCAGGTTGGAAAACACATCCTTCATAGGGTCTCAGGTGTAGACCACTTTTCCTTAGGACTCGTTTCTCCGTAAGGCTGGAATGAACTGAGTTACATGCTCAGGTCTGTCTCTCACACTCGGCCAATCAGTTACAGTTCTTTCACCCTTAACAGTGAATGTGAAAAAAGGTCACCAGTTAGTGGCTTTTTAAGATCTGCTTTTAAAATTTGTTTTGAGATAGGATCTACTGGACAGAGATGATCTTGAACTCTTACTTATCCTCCTACTTTCCTTTACCTCCAGGTGTTGGGATTGCAGAAGTCCTCCCACACCATTTGCACACCAATTGTTTTATTTTGTTTTCAAAGGAAAGGCCTCCCCTTTCCTTCTCTTTAGCCTAGATTTTGTGTACTTCTAGGGGACTTAACAAAATTTACCTGTGCAAGCAATTTCTATTTCTTTTTCTTTATTGTCAGACAGATTTTGCTTTACTGCTTTCCCAAACATATTTAATTATGGCTCTTAGTCCTAAGAGTATAAAAACTTGCTATCTTTAATCCCAGCATTCTGAGGCAGAGGCTGTGCCCAGGCAGAGACAGGAAAATCTCTGAAATTTGAAGCTTAAACTCACTAATTTTTTTTTTTCCCTATGAAGTATATGTACTTGAGCTTAGAGTATTAGTACATGTCTCTTACCTCAGCACTTGGGAAGTAAAATGATCAACAGTTCAAGATCAGCTGGGCCTGATGTTGTATACCTTTAATCCCAGTACTTGGAAAGCAGAGGCACACAGTTTGGTCTACATGTTGAGTTCCAGTTAGGGCTGTTACAAGTAGATCTTGTCTCAAAAGAAAAAAAGTTTTTAAAAAAGCAAATCTGGGCTTGGGGAAGTCCTTTCTTTTTAAGCATGAGGACCTTAGTTCATTTAGGGAATGAACCTGTATTTGAAACAAGAAAAGAGGGAGCTGGAGAGATTGCTCAGTAGTTAAGAGCCCAGACTGCTCTTGCAGAGGCCAGTTCTATTCCTGGCACCCTCAAGCCAGTTCACAACCATCTATAACTACAGCTCCTGGGGAATCTGATGCTTTCTTCTGACTTCCAAGGGCATTGCATGGACCGTGTGCCATTAACATAACGTGGGCAATATACTCATACACATAAAATAAAAAAAAATAAATAAAAAATATTTTTTAAAAAGAGTTCACAAGGTTATCCTCAGCTGCTTTGAGAGTTCAAGCCAGGTGGCCTTCCTTTCTCCCACCATTTTTCCTAACAGGGTCTTGGGTCTTGCCATGTAGCCCTGAGCTGCCTGGAACTCAACTGTGTAAAAGTAGTCCAGCAGGCACCCAGGAGTGGTGGTGCATGCCTTTAATCCCAGCACTTGGGAGGCAGAGGCAGAGGCAGGCGGATCTCTTTGAGTTCAAGGCCAGCCTGGTCTACATAGTTCCAGGACAGCTGGGGCTACAGGGAGACCCTGTCTCAAAAGGACAAAAAAAAAAAAAAAGGCATTCAGCAGGGATGAACTACCATACCAGCCAGCTTCTACTTATTTACTTTTCTCCCTCCCTTCCATCCATCTATCCTAAGGATTAGACTCTGAGGGCTTTATGTATGTTAGACAAGTGGTTTACCATCGATCTATGTCCTCAGACATTTGGAAGCACTGTGGTTAAAGTTCTGCGTGCTGGCTTGGTACTTCAAATTTTTAGCTAGGGGAGAGAGAGAGAGAGACAGACTGACCGAGACACTCCTGGTTAACTTAAAAATTCTTTTTATTTGGAAGCACTGTGGTTAAAGTTGTGGGTACTTCAAATTTTTAGCTGGGAGTACGAAAGAGAGAGAGAGAGAGAGAGAGAGAGAGAGAGAGAGAGAGAGAGAGAGAGAGAGAGACACTTCTGGTTAACGTAAAAAAAAAATTTTTTTTTTTTTTTTGAGGCAGTCTTGCTATGTAGCACTGGCTGGCCTGTAGTTACCTAAGACAGACTAACTTTGAAGTCACAGAACTCCACCTGCCTCCCAGGTGCTGGGATTAAAGGTCTGCATGTATCACTACATCCAGCCGTAAATTTTTAGAAAATATTTTTTTCTTTTCATTTCATGTGTATGAGGGAGCATGTATCACTACATCCGGCCTTAAATTTTTAGAAAATATTTTTTTTCTCTTCATTTTATGTGTATGAGGGGCTGGAGACATGGCCTAACAGTTAAGAGCACTGACTGCTCTTGGAGAGGACCCAGGTTTAATCCCCAGCACCCACATGGCAGCTGAAAACCATCTGAAACTCCAATTCCAGGAGAACTCCAGTTCCAGGGGAATCTGACACCCTCTTCTGTCCTCCACGGCATTGCATGACACGGGTGCACAAACCTACATGCAGACAGTACATTCATACACATTAAAAAAAAAGCAAAAAACATTTTATGTGTATGAGTGTCTTACCTACATGTATGTAAGTGCACTCACATCATATAGTACCCTCAGAGGTCAGGAAGAGGGCCTCAAATTCACTGGAACTGGAGTTACAGGTGACTGTTAGCCTTGAATTTGGTATTGGGAATTGAACTCAGGACCTCTCCGAGTGCTTGCTCTTAACTGCTGAGCTGTCTCTCCAGCTTTCACTATGTTTTTGAAAAATACTTTATTTTTTTTAATTATCGTATGTGTATGTCTACACCAGTATGTCAGTGCCCAAGGAGGTCAGAGATACTGATCTCCTGGAATTAGAGTTGCTCACAGTTATGAACTGCCTAATTAGGATGCTGGGAAACAAACTCTGGCCTTCTAGAAGAGTGTTACTACTCTCTTGACTACTGAGCTTAGCCATCATAACTTAATTTTATTTTTATTTTTATTATTATTGTTAATTATTATAGAAGTTATGTGCTTGAGCCAGGTGTGGTGGTACAAGCCTTTAATCCCAGCACTTGGGAAGAAGAGGCAGGCGGATCTCTGAGATCAAGGCCAGCCTCATATTGGAAGGGGTTTCTAGACCAGCAGTGGCCATGTGAAGACCCTGTTTCAAAAAGACCAAAAAACAAATCATAAAGTTATGTATTTATCTTTTATCCTTTATTTGGTATTTTTAATGGTATTGGGTTTGGAACCTAGGGCTTTGTGCATGCTAGACAAGTTCTCCAACACTGAGCTATATTTTATTTTTACTTTTTGATTTTTTTTTTTTTTTTTTTGAGATAGGTCTCTCTTTATAGACTAGACTGACTGGCCTTGAACTGTCTTGCCTCTGTCTCCCAGGTTTTGAGATTAAAGGTATGTTCCACCATACCCAGCCTCCAGACTTAAATTTTGACATGGGGACTTACAAAGTTGATCAGGCTTCACACTCACTTTGTAGCCTTACAAACCTCAAAATCAAAAAATTTACTGCCTTAACCTGCTGAGTGTTAAGTTTAGAAGCTTATATCATCATACCTACCTTTAAAAAAAAAATTGAACCAGGTATGGTGGCATAGACATTTCATCTCCACACTCAGGAGGCAAAGGCAGGCTGTTAAGTGAGTTTGAGACTAGGCTGGTATATAGTATGTTTTAGGCTAGCTAGCTACGCCAGCCAGGGCTAATATAGACCTTGGCTTAGAAAGAAGTGTGTGTATATCGAATAATGGTTTCATTTGCATTTTTATACATGCTTATAATATACTATCATGTTACTCCTAAGCATCATTATCTTCTGCTTCTTCTACCCCCTTCTCAGTGGTACTCTTCCTCTTGCAAATTGATTTCCCTTCTACTTCTATGCCTTTTTAAAAAGTATGAGCAGGGGCTGGAGAGATAGCCTAGCGGTTAAGAGCACCGACTGCTCTTGCAGAGGACCTGGGTTCGATCCCCAGCACCCACATGGCGGCTAAGAACCGTCTGTAACTCCAATTCCAGGAGAACTCCAGTTCCAGGGGAATCTGACACCCTCTTCTGACCTCCGCGGCATTGCACGACACGGGTGCACAAACCTACATGCAGACAGTACATTCATACACATACAAAAAAAGAAAAAAAATTCCAATCCTTTAAAAAATAAAATGTATGAGCATATTGCCTGCATGTATATAAATGCACCCATGTTGTGCAGTGTTCTTAGAGGCCATAGGAGAGCATCAGATCTCCTGAAACTGGAGTCACCTTTGGTTGTTAGCTTCCATGTGCTGGGATTTGAACCCAAGTTCTCAAAAGTGCAGCCTATGCCCTTAACTGCTGAGCCATCTCTCCAGCCCTGTATGCCATTTTAAAATAAATAAATAAATGCCAGGTGTGGTGGCACATGCCTTTAATCCTAGCACTTGGGAGGCAGAGGCATGCAGATCTCTGAGTTCGAGGCCAGCCTGGTCTACAGAGTGAGTTCCAGGACAGCCAGAGCTACAGGGAGACCCTGTCTCAAAAAAAAAAAAAAGACATAAAAAATAAAAAGACATTGATTTGAAAGTGGCCTCTAGGGACTTGAGAGATGGTTCTGCAATTAAGAGCACTGGCTACTCTTGCAGAAGACCAGGGTTCAATTCTCAGTACCTACATGACAGCTAACAACCATCCATAACTCCAGTTTAGGGGATGATACAGCGTTTTCCACAGACATTATACAGCAATAGTGCACTTACACGCATTCAGGCAATACACTCATAAACTAAAAGTAATAAAAGTAAAAAATAAGTAAATAAATGTTGCCCCTAGGGGCCGGAGAGATGGCTCAGTGGTTAAGAGCAATGGCTGTTCTTACAGAGAGTTGAGTTTACATCCTTGCACCCACATGGCCTCTAACAACCGTCTACAACTCCAGTTCCATACACCCTATTTTGTCCTCTGTGGGCACTGCACGACACAGGTATACTTACATACACATAGGCACTACCCTCGTACCCATAAAACATAAATAAATAAATAAATAATAAATATTTTAAAAATGTTCTCTAGCTCAAAGAGATCCTGCCTCTGCCTCCCTAGTGTACACCACCATGCTCGGCTTATTGTGTCTTTAGAGTAGTTGAAATATGATCTAAATAAAACAGTGGATTGAATCAAATGAATTTTAGTTTTACAGTTTGCTGTCAATGAAAAAATAACATTATGCACCAGCTTTCTTTTAGAGCAAGTTCTACTGTTTCTGTTTTATTTCCTTTAACAGTTAAGGGAAGAAAGCCGGAGATTGGCTCTGGCTGCCAAAAGAGAAAAGCGAAAAGAAAAGAGAAGAAAGAAAAAGGAAGAACAAAGAAGAAAACTAGAAGAAATTGAAGCCAAAAATAAAGAGAACTTTGAACTCCAAGCTGCTCAAGAAAAAGAAAAGCTTAAAGTTGAAGGTATTTTCTCCAAATAACTATCTAGTTTGAGACTAAAATCAAAATTATATATATTAAACTGTATTTGCTGGGCATGATGGTGCCTGCCTTTAATCCCAGCACTCAGGAGGCAGAGGCAGGAGATTTCTTGAGTTCAAGGAGAGCCTGGTCTACATAGTGAGTTCCAGGCCAGCTGGGACTATAGGGAGACTCTGTCTCAAAAAAACTCGCATCTCCCTACTGCGCCCCCCCCCGCAAAAAAATTAAAAAAACAAAAACCTTCACCTAATGTCTATAATCTCAGTTATTCAGTAAGTTGAGGTAAAATGATTACACATTCAGTAATTGTCTGGGCTACATACTAAGTTTAAGGCCAATGTGGGCAACTTAGTGGGAATCAGTCCTAAATAAAAAGTTGAGAGTGCCAGGGTAGTAGATGAGTGTTAGAGCACTTGTCTACCATGTACTAGGCCTTAAGTTAAATCCTTCTACCACTACCACTGGTAATAACAACTTGTGTACATGTAAGCTGTACACATGTAAAATTACCCATAAATACTTGAGTATTTTCTCAGGAAAAAATCATTGGACCACTACATTATTCTTAAGGAATTTAATGATGTTATATAATATATTGTACATATTCATATCTTCCAAACTCTGCCTAGATATTCTATAGCTGTCTATTACACTTTAACACCTCAGTGCTTTCAACTTCATTATCAGTGAATGCTGAGGAATCCATGTTCAATACTAACAAAGTAACTCTTAAGTATTATTTGGGTTTGTTCAAATGGTTAATGGTAAATAGAACTTGCTAATTCAGTATTGCTCCTTTTATAGAAGAACCTGAAGTCTTGACAGAGCCTCCAAGTGCCACTACCACTACTACCATAGGAATATCTGCAACCTGGACAACTTTGGCAGGTTCCCATGGTAAAAGAAATAATACCATAACTACAACCAGTTCAAAGAGGAAAAACAGGAAAAATAAAATTACTCCGGAAAATGTTCAAATTATATTTGATGATCCACTACCAATTTCATACAGTCAGCCAGAGAAGGTGAATGGGGAGTCCAAGAGCAGCAGTACCAGCGAGAGTGGGGACAGCGACAACATGAGGATTTCCAGCTGCAGCGACGAAAGTAGTAACAGCAACAGCAGCAGGAAGAGTGACAGTCATTCAGCAGCTGTGGTCACTGCCACTGTGACCAGTAAGAAGCAGCCTTCTGTTCTTGTCACATTTCCAAAGGAGGAGAGAAAATCTGTTTCTGGCAAAGCTTCTGTGAAGTTAGTTCCAATTTTTATTTTTACTGTTTACAGTCTTGTCATTAAACACCTTGTTGCTGAAGTTTTTGGTAAAATAAGTGAATTTACTGACGATGTGTCTATGTGCAAAAACCATTTTAAAAGACTATAGATTTTGTGCTAAGAACCCAAACTATTTCACTATCTTCTCTTTTTCTTTCTTCCTCTCTCTCTCTCTCTGGCTTTCTCTTTTTCTCTTGCTTGTCTCTTTATCCCTCCCTCACTCCCTCCCTTCCTCTCCCTTTCCTTTTCAATTCAGTCCAGGGAAAGTATTGATAGTAAAGCTGTACATGGTGGTGAATGTCTATAATCCTAGCATTTTGGACACTGAAACAAGAGACTTGGAAGTACAATGCCAGGTTAGTTCAAGGCACTCTTTACTGTGTAGAGGTAGCCTGTATCAAACAAACAAAAACATGTATTGATTTACTTGATAAATTGGCCACCTTTATAGTATCTTCTTTTTTTCCTATTTTGTCTTTTTGAGACAGGGTCTCCCTGTAGCTCCAGCTAGCCTGGATCTCCCTATGAGGACTAGGCTGGCCTCAGTCTCATAGAGATCTGTGTGTGTCTGCCTCATGAGTGCTGGGATTAAAGGCATGTACCACCATGCCTGGTAAAGTATCTTCTTAAAATAAGCTCTTCATTATTGCATGTTAAATATTACAAAACTTAAAAATAAAATTTATATATGCTCACTTTAATTAGTCTTAATAAAGATACATACGTATCTGACTACTTACATTATTTAAATTTTTCTACATCTGTTTTATATTAATGTACTTCCCTTCCTTTGTTAAAGATTGTCAGAGACTATCAGTGAAGGGATCAGTAATTCTCTGTCTACTTGCACGAAATCTGGTCCGTCACCTCTTTCTTCTCCGAATGGGAAGTTAACAGTAGCAAGTCCTAAACGTGGGCAAAAGAGGGAAGAAGGATGGAAGGAAGTTGTGAGAAGGTGAGTGATTCCTTGTTTTGTTTTTGTTTTTGTTTTTGTTTTATCATTGTTTTATGTGCTCTGACAGTGAAGTGTTACTTACTTTATAGTTAAATTCTTCCCATTGTTTCCAAGATTGTAGACAAACTTATGCAAAAGCCGAATCTGGTCAACAGTGACAACATTGCAATATTTCACATTCAGATTAAAAAAAAAATTAGGATGTGATTAACATATGTATTTTCTGTGTGTGGTACTTGAGAGGGACCCAGGGCTTTTCCTGTGCTGGATGAGCACGCCATGACTGAACTGTGTCCCCACATCTCATTCTTTTTTATGTTTATTTTTATTTTGAGACAGGGTCTTACTTAATTGTTCAGGCTGGCCTTATAGTTACTTAGTAGCTCAGGCAGCCCATCTGCTCAGTCTCACAAGTGAGATTATAGGCCTGTACTACCAGGCCTGCCTGGCTGATAAACTCTTTTTTAAATAAATATATTTTTATGAACATACTGGAGTCAATAATAGTGGTTCACATCTGTAATCCCAGCACTCAGGAAGCAGGAAGATTGCTACAAGGTTAAGGCCTGGCTTACATATTGAATTCCAGGCAATATTGTGTTAAAGAATGAGACTCAAAAACAGAGAAGGGAGAACTTCCTTGAAGGTCCTTAAGACAGTAAACTATTTGGAGCAAGAACTCTATTAATCCAAAATTAGCACTACTCTTAATCCCAGTACAATATAGGTTTATTTCTACAGTTTTTTTTTTTTTTTTTTTTTTTTTTGGTCTTTCCCCAGCTATCCTGGAACTTACTCTGTAGACCAGGCTGGCCTTGAACTCACAAAGATCCGCCTGCCTCTGCCTCTGCCTCCCAAGTGCTAGGATTAAAGGCGTGCGCCACCATGCCCGGCTTTCTTTCTACAGTTTGAAACAAACTTCGTCCATCTTTACATCTCTCTCACATACAAACTCCCACTCATTCATGTACAGTTAGTTCTCTGATGAACTAATTAAAATCATTACCTAGGCCTAAGGATATAGCTCAGTTCTAGGGCACTTGATTAGCATCCATGAAAGCCCTAGGTTCAATCCTCAGTATGGCATAAATTAGATATGATAATGCACACCTGTAATCCCAGTACTTGAGAAGTAGAAGCAGTTTGAGGCCCGCCACAGACTATGTCAAAACAATAACAGCAAACATATAATCATATGCAAGAGTGAAATGACTAGACATTTGCTTATAAATTTAATATTTGTAGTATGCTAAGAAATTCTTAACTAAGTTGAAAATAATTATAGTTACAGATTTTCACACTCAGGGACATAAAAGAATTGTCAGGTAACTTAATCATACACATTTACAAACTTTTTAAAAGTCATGACAATTTAGTAGTCAATTTTCTTTATTAAGTATTGATCGATTCTCTTTTGAGAATTGGAGTACATTTTTCTAAATATTTTATTATTACTACTTTTTAAATATGTATGAGTGTAATGCCTACCCATGTTGTGCAATGCCTGTGGAGGTCAGAAGAGGACGTTGAGTTTCCCTGGAACTAGAGTTACCAACTGTTGTTGGCTGCTGTATGGGTACTAGGGATTAAACCTGGGTGCTTTGCCGGAGCAGTCGGTGCTCTTAACTGCTGATCCATCCCTCCTGCCCCAGAGTACCTTTGAATGTTTCTAAAAACAATACTGTTTTTGCTGTGTTTATTTGTGTATGTCTGCGTGTTTCTATGTATGTGCATACCACAGTGCTCCTATAGAAGTCAGAGGAAACTTGTGAGAGTTGGTTCTCTCCATTTACCATGTGAATCTCAGGGATTAAACTTGGGTTGTCAGGCTTTACCCCTTTACTTATTGAGCTATCTATAACTAGTCTAATTGTTTTTGAGACAAAGTTTCACATTTACTAGACTGGCCTTTTATCTACTGGAGGTGGTCTTATTTCTTCTACCTCCTCAGTCCTAGGATAATAGGCATGGACAACCATATCTGCCTCTTAATTTGTTTTGTTTTATTTTTATCATTTTGTGACAGGATCTACTCTGTAGCCCAGGCTGCCCTCTAGATCAAGATAATCCTCCTGCCTTAGCCCCCTGTATGCTGTAATTACAGTTTACACCACCACTTCAGATGCTACATTCCTTTCATAATTATTCTTTAAATGATTTGTCAGAAATTTACATTTCCCTTTTTCCCCCCTTCAGTGATGAGGATTAAACTCAAGGTCTCATACATATGAGCCACATACTCCAGCCCATCTGCTTTTCTCTAATTTGAATATTTAAAAATTAAAATGTGCCAGACCTGGTAGTACATACCTGTAATCCCAGTATTTGTGTAATACAAGCAGGAGTTTCTATGGAATCAGGGATTCTAGGCCATCCTGGCATAGGCTCTTTGAGACCGTCATTTCAGATAAACAAACAGATAAATGACATCTCATTCCTGTAATCTCAGTATGAGAGAGTCATGGACACAGGGACTGCTTAACCTCAAGGCTGGTCTGGGCCACAGAATGAGACCTTGTCTCATAGCCCAGGCTGGCCTTGAGCTTTCCATATGGCTGAGGATTATTTTGAATAAATCTTTCTCTTTTGCCTGCCTCTACCTCCCAATACAATACTTTGGAGTTTAGTCTGGGTGTTGTTGTTGTTGTTGTTGTTTGTGGGGTGTGTGTGTGCGTGTGTGTGTGTGTGTGTGTGTGTGTGTGTGTGTGTGTGTGTGTAGACAGGGTCTCCCTGTAGCCCCAGTTGGCCTGGAACTCACTCTGTAGACCAGGCTGGCCTTGAACTCACAGAGATCCGCCTGCCTCTGCCTCCTGAGTGCTGGGATTAACGGTGTGCGCCACTATGCCTGGCATTGATTTTTGTTTTTTAAAGAGAAACATGAGGTCATACAAAAGAACAAATGAAATAACCCAAAAGTGTCTACAAAATGCTTTTGATCCCTTAGGCTAAAGTAGATATGCTAACCAGCATGTCTTTATGATATGTTACTACAACAGTACCTGGTAGTATGGTGGTATATGTAGTTGATGTCTCTCCACTCAATACATATACAAAATGTCCCCAAATACTATTATTTTTATCATTACTAATACAAATAGTATTTGTATTAGTAAAGTGATGTCTACAAAGTTTGTGCTTGTAGGCTTGATGGTGAGATGAGAAGCTAGGTTAAAGTGTGCCAATCTAGCTGTCTTATTTATGACTTCTTATTGTGTGTTTATCCACATTAAGAATAATTATGCTGGGCATGGTGGAACATATCTTTAATGCCAGTAGTTAAGAGGCAAAGACGGGCAGCTCCATCTCTAAGTTTGAGACTAATCTGGTCTGCATAGTGAATTCCAGCCAGCCAAGGTTACACACGAGACCCTGTCTCCAAAAAAAAAAAAAGACTAAATATCTGGGGTGCTCTAGGATGATGGCTGAGCAGGTAAGATCTACTCTTCCAGAGGATTTGGACTTGCTCATTAGTGCCTATAACAGAAGATGGCTAACAATGATTTGTAACTCCAGTCCCAGGGAATCTGATGCCTTCTCTTTGTTGAGGTAAGCATCAGGCATATACATACATCCAGATAAAGCACTCATAAATACAAAAAAGTTAATAAATCAAAGAAAAAGAATAAACTTAAGATGTTTATTTAAACAGCAGTTTCCATTTCTTAAAAAAAACACCACTGTGATCTAGCACTCAAGAGGCAGAGGCAGAGGCAGAGGCAGGTGCCTCTCTGTGAGTTCAAGGCCAGCTGGGGCTACAGGGAAACCCTGTCTCAAAAAAGACCCCCAAAAAGGAAAATACCATAGTAGTGATCTCTTATTATAATTATATGTACTCATAGTAATGATTTATCATAATTTATTAATCTGTCTTTGAAATTTTTAAACAGGTCAAAGAAAGTATCTGTTCCATCAACTGTGATATCCAGAGTAATTGGAAGAGGTGGCTGTAATATCAATGCCATTCGGGAATTCACCGGTGCACACATAGATATCGACAAGCAGAAAGACAAGACCGGAGACCGGATAATAACTATAAGGCAAAACTTTGTCTCATGTTTTCTCCCTTTCTGTTTTTTGACGTATCTTAATATATGTAGCCATTTGAGCTATTGGTAGAATTTTGTGTTTAGTAGTATGTATTTTGTGTATGTGCACACACCTGTGCATTAAAGCATGCTCATGAGTGTGGATGCAAGTGTTTGATTATGCTTGTGGTATTTGTTTTATTTGATTTGGGGTTTTTTTTGTTTGTTCATTCGTTTTATTTTTGTTTGTGGTGGGCCTGGCTATGTAGGCTAAGCTAGATGGTGGGCTACCCCTAGTGATCCACCTGTCTCTGCCTTCCTACCATTAGAATTATAGTCACACATGTAATAATGCCCAGCCTTTCAAAAAAGAATTTTTTTTCTCATGGGTTCCGGTTACTTTACCAACTGAGGTCTCTCCTGTGCCCAGTAATATATGTGTATGGGAGTGGGCTGTGTTCACATGGATGTGGTGGGTGGGTGGGATGTTCATGTGTGTGCCTGCAGAGGCAAATTTTTCAGGGTCATTTTCTATATCACGCTCTGTCTTATTCCCTTGAGATAAGTTCTTTCTTACTGAACCTGAAGCTTGCTGTTTGGGATAGATCTGCGTATCCCTGTCATGCCCCCCAACTCCCACCCACCCTCCAGCCACTGGGCTTACAGGCACACATGGTCATACCCAGCTTTTATGTGGGAGTTGGAGATTCAAACTCTGATCCTCACACTTAATGCAGCATCTTCCCAGGCCATATGCTTGTCCTGTGTGTGTGTGTGTGTGTGTGTGTGTGTGTGTGTGAGAGAGAGAGAGAGAGAGAGAGAGAGAGAGAGAGAGAGAGAGAGAGACAGGGACAGGGTCTCCCTGTGGCTACAACTGGCTTGGAACCCACTAGTAGACCTGGCTGGCCTGGAACTCACAGAAATCCACCTGCTTCTGCCTCCTGAATGCTTTGATTTAAGGCATGTGCCACCATACCTGGCTCCATGTACTTTTTTAAAACAGAACCTTTTTTGTGTGTGTGTATTTTTGAGACAGTCTCCCTGCAGTCCCAGCTGTCCTGGAAGTTGCTTTGTAGACCAGGCTAGCCTTGAACTCAGAGATCCACCTCCCTTCTGTCTCCCGAGCACTGGGGTTAAAGGCATGAGCCATCACATCCAGCTTTATATGAGGGTTTAGGGAATATGATTCTTTTTTCTAGTTAATACTCTTACTGCATGTTTTAAGTGGAATTACACAAATTTTAGCTAATGTTTAAAACTCGAATAACTTATAGAATGTATCTGCTGGGTGTGGTTGTGCATGCCTGTAATCCCAGCTCAAGGGAGGCAGAGGTAGGCGGATCTGAACAAGTTATAGAACCAGCTGGGGCTACAGAGACACTCTGTCCCCAGAAAGTCTCTCCCCAAAAAACAAAATCATAAGGATGCAAGAAGTTGTATTGAATTACTTTAAAGTAAATTATAATTCCTTTGGAATAGTTACTTGAATTTTGTCTCTAACAGTTATAAGTTCATTTCTGGGGCACTTAACCATCCATTTCTTACTTATCCTTTCCTCCTCTTGTTTTTTCTCTACTAGTATAGTTAGGTAGCCACAACCTGCTATAGATCTAGCAAAAAGGCAAGCAGATTCTCTTTCTGAGTAGTTTGTTCTGTAGGTTTGGATTCTTTGCTAATTTTTAGACATCTTTTCTTAGGGCTTATAATAGTCATAGAGAAACTACTTTTGAATTACGTAGTAGACTGTAGCATACTGAATCTTTCTAGAGATCAGGTTTGAAAATAAATTTCTTTTTGGCTACTCGGTTGTAAAGTTTTTCATGTTTACTTATGTTGGTGTTTTGTACTTTGATTTTTTCAGTGCTAAGGCTTGAACCCAGATTCTTAATTGGAAAATCTTCACTCACAACTTCTTGGATTCTCTTTTTATTCTTTCTCCTGACCCCCACTTTCCCTTTCTTTTTTTCTTTTTGAGATAGGGTCTCAGTGTTCAGCTCTGACTGGCCTGGAGCTTGCTATATAGTCCAGGCTGATCTGCAACTGACAAAGATTTGCCTGACACTGCTTCCTTAGTGCTGGGATTTCTGGGATTGGAAGTGTGTACTGCCACACCTGGAAGTTGCTCAACTATTTCACTTTACAATAATACTGTGGGTTGGTGCACAACCTTTTGTATAGAGTATGGTTTTTCTAACCATGGTGTATTTTAAAGTAGAAAAATGCTACCTTATTGTTATTTCGGGGTCTTTTTGAGAAGAGTCTCCCTCTTGTAGCCCCAGCTGGCCTGGAACTCACTGTGTAAAACAGACTGGCCTTGAATTCCCAGAGATCCACCTGCCTCTCTACTTCTGAGTGCTGGGATTAAAGGCATGCACCACAACCTCTGATGCTACCTTAAAGAAACAATAATAAAATGAATTTTCATGAAGAAATAATCACTTAAAATTGGTAGTATAGGTTATTGATACTTACCCAGCACATGAAAGTCCAGTAACATCTCCCACCGATACAAAGGAAAAGCATAGTATTAATTCAAGATAATTTCTTGTTTGCAGAATAATTTAATAGTCACAAGATTACTTTTTAACTTTGGCTTATCTGTTAATTGTTATATATGTTGTGGGTATGTATGTATATACAGAAATGAATAGTAGGCTTTGTATGATTAGAAACAAGTTGAAATTAGAGCTAATTGGTTTTTGTTTTTTGTTTGGTTTCTTTTGCTCATAATACAGGGGTGGTACTGAATCAACAAGACAAGCAACTCAGTTGATCAATGCTTTGATCAAGGATCCAGACAAAGAAATTGACGAACTTATTCCAAAGAATCGTTTGAAAAGCTCCTCAGCAAATTCCAAAATAGGGTCATCAGCACCTACCACCACTGCTGCTAACAGTTCCTTAATGGGAATTAAAATGACGACTGTAGCTCTGTCATCAACATCTCAAACTGCCACAGCACTCACTGTGCCTGCAATTTCTTCTGCATCCACTCACAAAACCATTAAGAACCCAGTGAATAATGTGAGGCCTGGTTTTCCAGTTTCTCTTCCATTAGCATATCCTCCTCCACAATTTGCACATGCTTTGCTTGCTGCTCAGACTTTCCAGCAGATCCGTCCACCGAGGTTGCCCATGACCCACTTTGGAGGTACTTTTCCACCAGCTCAATCCACTTGGGGTCCTTTTCCTGTCAGGCCTTTGAGCCCTGCCAGAGCTACTAACTCGCCTAAGCCTCACATGGTGCCTCGCCATAGCAATCAGAATAGCAGTGGTTCTCAGGTGAATTCAGCAGGTTCTTTAACTTCAAGTCCAACAACTACAACCAGTTCATCAGCTTCAACGGTGCCTGGTACATCTTCAAATGGCAGTCCAAGTTCTCCTTCAGTCAGAAGGCAGCTTTTTGTCACAGTTGTAAAGACATCCAATGCCACAACCACAACAGTCACAACTACAGCAAGCAACAACAGCACTGCACCCACAAATGCTACATATCCTATGCCTACTGCCAAAGAACACTATCCAGTATCATCCCCATCTTCCCCATCACCACCAGCCCAGCCTGGAGGAATTTCTAGAAATAGCCCTTTGGATTGTGGATCAGCATCTCCAAATAAAGGGGCATCTTCCTCTGAACAGGAAGCAGGTAGTCCACCAGTAGTAGAGACCACAAATAATAGACCTCCAAACAGCAGCAGTTCTGGGAGTTCGTCAGTTCATTCTACTCAGCAACAGCCTCCGGGATCTGTTTCTCAGGAGCCAAGACCACCTCTTCAGCAGTCTCAGGTTCCTCCCCCGGATGTTAGAATGACTGTTCCTCCTATAGCAACAAGCTCTGCTCCAGCGGTGGTGCCTTCTACTGCCCCAGTGACTTACCCTATGCCTCAAACACAGATGGGATGCTCCCAGCCTCCTAAAATGGAAACCTCTGCTATTAGACCCTCCCCTCATGGCACAACTGTCCCTCACAAAAATCCAGCTCCAGTGCAAAATTCATCTGTTGCAGTCCTTAATGTCAATCACATTAAAAGACCTCACAGTGTTCCCTCCTCTGTCCAGCTACCTTCAACCTTAAGTACACAAAGTGCTTGTCAGAATTCAGTACATCCAGCAAATAAGCCTCTTGCTCCCAATTTCAGTGCCCCTTTACCATTTGGGCCCTTTAGCACATTGTTTGAAAACAGCCCTTCTTCTGCTCATGCCTTCTGGGGAGGATCTGTTGTTTCATCTCAGTCAACACCAGAATCTATGCTATCAGGAAAATCCTCATATTTGCCAAATTCAGATTCTTTACATCAGTCTGATACTTCCAAAGCTCCAGGTTTTAGACCACCATTACAGAGACCTGCTCCAAGTCCCTCAGGTAGGTTTCTAATTTTTTGAACATTCTGCAGCTAGTCCTTAACAAAGATGTTCATAGTCTGTGAGTAGGTATGTGGACAGATATTTTTGTTTTGTTTTTGTGGTGCTAGGATTTGAACCATTGGTTTGTGAATGCTAGGCAAGCACTTTACCAGTGAGCCACACCTCTAGGCCAAGATACTTCTATCTAATTAAACCAAACTGTGACATGTTTAATGGTTTAATTTTTATTTTTATCTGTATGAGTGTTTTGCCTGCACATATATAGGTGCACCAGTACCTGCAGAGGCCAGAGGAGGGCCTCAGAGCCCATGGATCTTGAGCAAAGGATGATCGTTAGCCGCCATGGGGGTGCTGGGAACTGAACCTAGGTCCTCTGCAAGAACAAGTAGTGCTCATAACCTCCGAGCCATTTCTCCAATCCCGTATTTTCATTTTCAAATCTTAAAAAAGCCACAGTAGATTTTATCCACCTCCCCTCTCCACCCCCTCCCCCCTAAAAAAAAAAAAAAAAGCCTTTCCTGGTGCGCTGCCTACTTGGGAGGCTGAAACAGAATTGCCTTAAGTTTGAAGCTATTGTGTGCTAATAGCAAGACCCTGTTTTAGGGAAAAGAAAAACAGCTAGGCATATAATAATAACAGCTCTTGAGAGGTGGTAGCTGGAAAATTGAGAGTTTAGGATCATTTTCAGCCATATTGAGTGCAGTGACCACCATATGACCTAACAAAAAGAAACTAACTCAGGTTTTAAATTAATAAGGCAGTGCCACCAAAAGTGAGCATTTATTTTAAACATCAAATAGCTAACAATTTATTAAATTTGACTTCATTTCTGCTTGTCTTTGTTTTAAAATGAGAAAAATGTCCAGCTCTACCATTTAATGTGGTACCCCTTAGCCATCTCTTTTATTTGTATTTAAATTAATGAAACTTACATTAAATTTTATCCTCTTACTCAGGCCCGTCATATTTCAGGTGTCTAATAAGTACTTGTAGCTAATGGCTACTATGTTGGACAGCAAAACATAGAATATTTCTATTTTCAAAGGAAGTTCTATTGGACTACACTGATTTATAGAGGATCTAAAGATCTTCTAACTGTAAGCTATTGCTTTTTTTTTCCCCCTTTGAATTATTTTTAGATTTATAAAAGAGAAATTCCAGTTTCTCCTGTGTAAACACCTTAGATGACCGTGGTATATTTACCAAAAGGAAGAAATTAATATTGGGTAATATTAATTGGCTACAGATTTCTCCAGTTTTCACATACATCTTTTTCCTGTTTTAGGATCCAGTGCAGGATGCCAAATTATATTTAGAGTTGCTGTACTTTGAAAACTGGGCATGGTGGTTCAAGTTTATAATTCTAGCACTTGGGACATAGAGGCAGTAGAATTTAGAAGTTGAAGGTCATCTTTGGCTACATATTGAGATACACCCCAGCCTATATGCCTTAAAGAGACCCTGTCTCAAGAAGAAGATGGAACTATTGTGAATGGTTCAAGTAATTAAAGATAATCCGTGTGAAAGGTTGACACACTATGTTCTTTGGTCCCCATATAACCTGGCCTCGTACCTGTATTTTACATGAAAGAATATTTGTTTTTATTTTGTTTTCATTTGGGGTTGCTCTTCATTAAGATTTTCTTTTTCTTTCTCTCTCTTTTTTTTTTGGTTTTTTTGTTTTGTTTTGTTTTTTTGAGACAGGGTCTCCCTTTTAGTCCCAGGTGGCCTGGACCTCACCCCCTTTAGACCAGACTGGCCTTGAACTCACAGAGATCTGCCTCTGCCTCCCCAGTGCTGGGATTAAAGGCGTGCTTAACTCTGTGTACATGTGGATATTAACACTTGATGAGTACAGTGTTATCAAGTGCAAGAGAGTGTCAGATGCTGTAGGTCTGGAGTTACAGATGGGTGTGGGCTATCTGACACAAGTGTGGGAACTGAACTTTCTTCCTCTTTACAAGAGTAATATGTTCTCTTTAACTGCTGAACCATCTCTCCAGCCTTGGTTCTTGTTTTTTTAGACAACATCTCTAGGCTACCCTGGAACTCACTGTGTAGTCAAGCTAATCTCAGACTTTACAGAGATCCTTCTTCCTATAATTGATGCTAGCCAAAAGTCTGAAAAGTACTGTAATCCTCCTCCAGAGCCTCTCAAGTGCTGATTGATTAGATTACAGACGTGAATCACCAGGGTCTAACTTACTTTTATTGTTGAGGCAATGATTTGCTATGTAGCCCAAACTAACCTTGAAGTCATATGTAGCTTTGGTTAGCCTCGTTTCTGTAGCATTCTGTCTGCCTTTGCCTGTCCAGTGCTGAGATTGCAAGTATGCACCCAATGTCCAATTCATTCATTTATTTGAGGCAGAATCTATTTGACTGATTCTGGTCTCAAAAATCCTGGGTTCTAGTGATCTGCCTCAGTCTTACAGGTAGCTGGAACTATAGCATACCATGGCTGGCCATGCCTCTGACCTCTGCCACCATACCCTGGATTCATGAGTTTAGTCTTACTCAATCACAGTCTCTAATTTTCACACTCTTTTAGTTGCTTTTACACTGTGATAGAATGGATAATTGGGGCAGAGACCATGTTACCTGATGAACCTAAAATATTTACAATTTTTCCAAATTGTTTGCTCTGGTTGGAGTTTGGGGATAGGGCCTCTTGTATCCTGGACTTTAGCATACTATGTAGCCAGTGATGACCCTGAACTAATATTCATCCTTTCACCTACCAAGTGCTACAATTTCAGAGCTACCTTACTACTTTTATGTTTCAGGTGATTTTCTCTTTTTTAGATCAGGTCCCCATATTTAGCCCTAGGTGGCTTAAAAGACACTGTGTGTGTAGACTAAACTGGGCTGAAATTTGCAGTGATTCTCTTGTTCCTGGAGTGCTGGGAGTATAGGCATACATCACCATGCCTGGCTTTTAAATTTATTTTTCATGACAGTTGGAATTTAGTGTAAAACACTTTGACTTTTCAAAAAATATGATGGTATATTTATAAAGGATAAAATCAAGAATTGGAACTGGTTTTTGACTTTTCAAAAAATATGATGATATATTTATAAAGGATAAAATTAAGAATTGGAACTGATTGTGGTGGTGCACAGCTGTAACAGCTTGCCATCCAGGTGCTCACGAGGTGGAGGTAGGCTGATCATGATTTCTGGGCTTCCCTGTCTCAAAAACAAAACAAAACAATTTAGAGAAAAGGAAATAAAGTGGTTTTTGAGGTAGGTTTTCACTGTTGTGCCTGGGCTGACCTGGAACTTACTGTGAAGCCCTGGCTATCTTTGACTCCCTGTAGTCCTCGTGCCTCAACCTCCCCTGTGGTGGTATTACAGGTATGAGCCACTACACTCATTTAGGAACTTCTTTATGAAAAGGAATGACCAGCTTTGTTAATATGATGGGTGGGTTAGGATTGCGAGTGCCAGGAGGAAAATGTATAGTTTAGGTTAGTCAGAGTTAGTATTGGAGTTGAACCAAAGTCTGTCAGACAGAGTTCTACTAGGTGCAGGTCATTAGGAGTTAAAATATTTGTCCTTAGCTTTATTACTTATGAAATAACTCTTATTTTTTCCTAAAACCATATTCCACATCCTAATTTTCATTTCTATTATTAATTTTGTGTTCCATATACAGTTTTTTTTCCATGGCTTAAATAAGTTTATATATAATATATATATATATATAATATATAAATATTAATTCAATTACATGTTTTTTAGATTCAGACTCTACCCCTTTGTATTACTAGGGATTGACCACAGAAGTCATACTTGATAGCAATCACTACTCTACTACTGAGCTGAATCCTTTTATATGTTTACTTGATTTGATTTTTTTATATATATATATTTTTTTTTTAATTTTTTTTTTTTTTTTTTTTTCTTTTTGAGACAGAATTTCCCTGTAGCCCCAGCTGGCCTGGAACTCACTATGAAGACCAGGCTGGCCTTGAATTTACAGAGATCCGTCTGCCTCTGCCTCCTGAGTGCTGGCATTAAAGGCTTTGCTACCACGCCTGGCCCTAGCTATGTTTTTAATCTTTGGGAATTTTGTGCCTGCAAGTAATGTATTCTTACCTTATGCACCCCTACTTCTCCCTACCAACTTCATGTCATGCCCCATTTGTTTTGGTTTGTTTTTAACTTCTTTAAAATCACTAAAGGGGGCTGGAGAGATGGCCTAGTAGTTAAGAGCATTTACTACCTCACAGGACTTTGGCTCCTAACATCCACATGGTAGCTAACAGCCACCTTTAACTTCAGTTCTAAGGGATCCAACACTCTTCTAGCCTCTGTGGACACTGGATGCCTGTAGTTGGTATATTTAAATACAAGCAGGCAAAAGACTCAATGGAAAAAATATATATAACAGAAAATGAAAACAAATATATTTTTAAAATCATATAAAAGTTTAAATTAGGTGAGCATGGTGCCGTATACCTTTAAACTCAAAACTTGGAAAGTGGCATCATGAAAATCAGGAGTTTCAAGCTATCCTTCGCTACATAGCTTGCTGAAAGGTTACCTGTCCTCTGTCTTAAAAATGTGGAAAAATAATTTAGCCCTTTTTGGTGGTATACAGTGGAAGGGTGTGCTGAAGAAGTGAGGTAGGAGGATCAGGATTCTGAGGTCAATTTAGGCTACCGCTTAATTTTTTAAAGGGATTAAAATGTAAATTACTAAATACTTGTATATTCCCTCATTTATATTATTCACGCGTTCATATCTTTTGTTATAATTGTCAGGGAGGAGGTTGGATTTCAGAAGGGTCTTATAGATTGGCCTCAAACTCACTATGTGGCCTGCCTACCTCAGCTTCTTGGGGCCTAGGATTAATGGTATATAGGACCATGTCCAACTTTGCAAGGATCTGGGTGTGTGCCTGTGATACACTCTCTCATTGTCTAGTATGGCCTTGAACCTACTTCATTACTGTGTAATGAACCTACTGCAGATGACCTAGACTTGATCCGCCTGCCTTCCCCCACCTCCCAGCCCCCCATCCCTCAAATTCTGGGATATATGCTACCACATCTAGCTAAGAATGGTTTTTTCCACTAAAAAATTTAAAATAGTTTTAGATGTATTAGGGCACTCTCAGAATTTTAGCTTTGTTTGGTTATTTGTTTTAGGGTTAACTAGTGTAAATAATGATGTTCTTCCATATTATAGGTATTGTCAACATGGATTCACCGTATGGTTCTGTAACACCGTCTTCTACACATTTGGGAAACTTTGCTTCAAACCTTTCAGGAGGTCAGATGTATGGACCTGGAGCACCTCTTGGAGGAGCACCTGCAGCTGCTAACTTCAACAGACAGCATTTCTCCCCACTTAGTTTGTTGACTCCTTGTTCATCAGCATCAAATGGTGAGTGGTATATTTTCCAAAAGAAAGAGTCATATGTGTTTCCTTAAAAACTAAGGGTTGTAAGTTTCTCCAGGTGTGTGATATTTGCTTGTTAATGGCTGGTTTGTTCAAGACAGGGTCTCATTTGCCAGGTTAACCTTACATACACAGTGTAGCAAATAATGACCTTGAATTTATCAGTTTTCAGCTCCCAATTTTTTATATATTTTTTTTTTTTTTGTGTGCATATGGGGGGGGTCTTTTTGAGACAGGGTCTTCCTATAGCCCCAGCTGGCCTGAAACTCGCTGTGTAGACCAGGCTGGACTTGAACTCATGGTGATCTGCCTGCCTCTGGCTCCTGAGTGCTGGGATTAAAGATGTGCGCCATTACTTCCAGCAATTTTGGCGGGGATGGGGGGGTGGTGGTGGGGGTCTTTTTTTTTTAAGACAGGGTCTCCCTTCATTTCCAGCTGGCCTGTAACTCACTATGTAGACCAGGCTGGCCTGGAACTCAGAGATCCTCCTGCCTCTGCTTCCAAAGTGCTAAGTGCTGGGATTAAAGGAGTGCACCACCACACCCAGCTCACTGTTTATTTTTTAAGGTGGCTCAGTAGGCATTTGTAGGAGCTTATTTCTTAGCCTCACAAGTGAGGAAATAGAGATGGCTGAGAAACATCTTAAAAAGTGTTCAACATCCCTAATAATTAAGGAAATGCAAATTAAAACCACTTTAAGATATCAATTTAGTCCCAGCTGCCTTGGAGCTTGCTATTGTAGACCAGGTTGGCCTTGAACTCACAGTGATCCGCCTGCCTCTACCTCTTGAGTGCTGGGATTAAAGGCATGCGCTACCACACCTGGCCTGGTCAGTACTAGATTTGTTTAAAACATCAGCAGTCACAATGTAGGAATGTACAAAATACTTTTAAGAAGAATAGAAGCTGAACATTCAAAGAATATGCGTATCCTCCTTTTTGTTGTACTGTGGGTTTTTGCTTTGAAAAGTACTAGAGATGTAGAGATTGAACCTCATAAAACTTACTCAAGGGCTCTGACATAGATCTACAATCCCAGAATCCCTTTTACTTTTTATTTTGATACAGGGTCTCACTAAATTGCCTAGGTGGCCTCGAACTCACTTTGTTTCCCAGGAATACCTAGAACAGATGGTCTTCCTGCCTCCATTTTTGTTTTTGTTTTTGTTTTTTTTAATGTGTACCAAGTGTGATGCCTGCATGTAGTAAGTGTACCCGTGTTGTGCAATACCTATGGAGATTAAAAGAAGGTGTTGGATCCTCTGGAACTGGAGTCAGAGACAGTTGTTATCTGCCATGTGGGTGCTGGGACTCAAACCTGTATCCTTTGTAAGAGCACCCTATTCTCTTAACCTATGAGCCACCTCTTCAACCCCTACCTCAGTCTTTTGAATCACTTGATTTATAAACACCACCAGGCCCTCCTGGCTTGTTTAAATTATGTGCTTACCTCACCCTAGTGAAATACATTGTGGCTTTTTTTTTTGTTTTTGGTTTTTTTTCAGGCATTGCACACAGCAAGTGCCTTTTTTTTTTTTGAATTTTATTTATTTTTGTATGTGTATGAGTGTACTGTCTGCATGTAGGTTTGTGCACCCGTGTCATGCAAAGCTGTGGAGGTCAGAAGAGGGTGTCGTATTCTCCTGGAACTGGAGTCAAAGATGGTTTCTCAGCGATGTGGGTACTGGGGATCGAACCTGGGTCCTCTGCAAGAGCAGTTTGCGCTCTTAACCCACTAGGCCATCTCTCCAGCCCCGCGAAATACGTTTTTAATCCCAACTCTGGGAGGCAGAGGGCAGGTAGATTGATTGCTGTGAGTTCAAGGCCATCTTGATCTACACAGCAGGTTCAAGAACAGCCTTGGCTACAGGGAGACCCTGAATAAAAAATAAACAATAAATCATATGCTTAGGATTTTAATTTTCACATAGTATAACTTTGCTTTTAAATTTTTTCTTAAGTAAAATGATTGGATATCTAATGGATAGTCTGAAATTAATGGTTAAACTGTAGTTTAAGCCAGGTATGTGTCTATAACTCCAGCTCTCAGAAGACTGAGGCAGAAGGATTTAAGTTGAAGATCTGCCAGCACTGCTTTGTCAGACCCTGTCTTAAAAGCTAAAATGAAAACCAGACAAAACCAGTTAGGTCTTATTAGGTTTAGATGGTTATTACCAAAAATATCTTCTGTGGAATAATAAGATACAATAAAATAACTGGATGGTGAGGTATTACTTCCTATTAGTACTTTGTCAGCATATACTAGCTTCTTTATAGACTTGATGTCATCAACTGATTTGTTTTTTTTTTTTTTTTTTGGTCTTTTCGAGACAGGGTCTCCCTGTAGTCCCAGCTGTCCTGGAACTCGCTCTGTAGACCAGGCTGGCCTTGAACTCAAAAAGATCCGCCTGCCTCTGCCTCCCAACTGCTAGGATTAAAGGCATGCACCACCATGCCTGGCCTAATCTAGATTTTATAGACTTGTTAGATATAACAATTGGAGAAAGCTGGCAATATAGTTGAATTGGTAAAGTGCTTGCCTAGCATACATGAGGCATTGGGTTTAATCCCTAGTACCATGAAAACCAGGTACAGTGACACATACCTCTAATCCTACCATCTAGCATTTAGGAAGCAGAGACAGAAGGAAGGAACTTTGAAGTCACAGACTGGAGAGATGGCTTGATGTAAGAGCACTTGCATCAAGTCCTTGAGGATGGTATACACTCTATCGTAACCCCAGTACTTTTTGGAACAGAGACAAAAAAGGATTCCCTAGAATAGTGGCAAGGGGAGTGGGGAGCAATAGTAAAGTGCAGTGACATGCATGGAAATGTCACAGTGAAATCCATTTCTTTGTATGCTAAGCAAAACATTAAAATATGATTTTTATGTTTCAACTTCCTCAGAGAATACATGTTTAAGATGTCTTCAGAATTTAAGATTTGGCTTTGCAAAATTAGATGTTGTACAGATGACCCTATTCAATTTCAAAATATCTCTTCTCCAGATTCTCCTGCACAGTCGGTATCCTCTGGAGTTCGTGCACCATCTCCTGCCCCATCATCAGTACCCTTAGGGTCTGAAAAGCCCAGCAATGTCTCTCAGGACAGGAAAGTTCCAGTCCCTATTGGGACTGAACGTTCTGCACGTATCAGGCAAACTGGAACTTCAGCTCCATCTGTTATTGGGAGTAACTTGTCCACATCAGTAGGACATAGTGGCATCTGGTCCTTTGAAGGGATTGGTGGTAATCAAGGTATGATATGCTGTCTTTATGGAAATTATGTTTATTCATTTAACTATAATATTGTAAACAATTTAATCATTATTTTCAAAGATCAGTATTCCTATTGCTTTGGTTTGACTATATAATCACGTTCTTTAAGTTCCACTATCATATGATCTTTCCCATTTACTTAGATTTTGAGGCAGGGTTTTCTGGACCCTTCATCCTACCGCGTAGCCCCAGCTGGTCTGTAACTCCTGATCCTTTTGCCTTCACCTCTCAAACGCTGGAATCCCGGGTGTGCACCACCAAGCCTGCTTTTAATTGTCGTTTCTTCAAATTAAGATGCAGGGGGTTTTGTTTGTTTTGTTTTGGTTTTAGTTCTTTAGTTTTTTCGTAGCTTTTATTTTCTTCTGTTATGTTTTATGACATTGTTAGACTGTTAAATCACCATCTATAAGCATGGAAATAGTTGATTTAAAAATAGACCATTCTGAAAGAATTCATAGTTCAATGTAAACTTAAATAGAAAATTATAAAATATCTTCTTTTATTATCTCTTGATTTTTAAATATTGTCAACTTTTATCTCTGCCTTTCTTTTCCCTCAAGACAAAGTGGACTGGTGTAACCCTGGGATGGGAAATCCTATGATTCATAGGCCAATGTCTGATCCAGGAGTGTTTTCCCAGCATCAAACAATGGAACGAGATAGTACAGGAATTGTAACTCCTTCTGGTACATTCCATCAGCATGTTCCTGCAGGATACATGGACTTTCCAAAAGTTGGGGTAATTTAAATAAGCATTTTTTATTATTTCCTAATTTTTTTTTTAGGATTTATTGTATGTGCCTGAGTACCTCATTTGTGCCTGGTACCCACAGAGGCTAGAGGATGGTGTCAGATTGCTTGGAACTGGAGTTACAGATGGTTGTGATCTACCATGTGGGTGCTGGGAACTGAACTTGGGTACTTTGGAAGAGCAGTAAGTGCCTTTAACTGCTGAGCCATCTCTTCAGGCCCCGATCTGTTCCTCATTCCTAACCATTTCTCACTCCCAAGTAGACAAGCATTTGTGAAGTTATGTTGGACTTTGAATAAAGGTCAAAGTGTAGATAAAATACAAATCTTTAGTTATCCCAATTGTGTAGAGGAGTGTTGTTTTGGGGGACTTGTGTTTTTTTGGGTTTCGTTGGAAGGTTTTGTTCATTTGTTTGTGTCTTTGTGAGACAGTGTCTCCTTGTAGCCCCAGGTGGCCTGGAACTCACTATGTACACCAGGCTGGTCTTGATTTCACAGAGGTCCATCTGCCTCCCAAGTACTGGGATTCAAGGTACATGCTACCACACCTGGCTCCTGTTTATTTTTAATTAAATGTATTTTTGTGGAGGTATTGACGCATGAGTTCAGGTGAAGGCCAGAAGAGAGGGCATCGGATATCCTGGTTGTTAGGCACTCCATTTGGGTGCTAGGAACCGTGTGCTATGCAAGGCTGAGCCATCTCTTCAGCCCTTTTTTTTTTTTTTTTTTTTTTTTGTTTGAGGTTTTTTTTTTTTTTTTTTTTTGAGATGGGGTATCACTGTGTAACTAAAGATGTCCTTGAACTTCTGATCCTTCTATTTGCACCTCCTAAATGCTGGGATTAGTAGTGTCTGGTTAGTGTCTGGCTTTAGTGGAATGTCTTTTGAGAAATATTTTGGATATATTCTGTGCCAGATGAAGTAATAGAGAATAATTTTTAGGCTCTGTGGATAAATTAAACATCCATAAAGTCAGTTGAAGTGTGAAGAGTTGCTTTGTTGATTTATTTTTATTTTCTGTGTATGAGTGTTAAACCTGCATGGAATTAGTGCAGTAGGACAGAAGAGGGCAGAGCCCCCGGAACCAGAATGTGGACAGCTGTGAACTGCCCTGTGGGTGCTGAGATTCAAACTCAGGTTTTCTTCAAGAACAGCGAGTGCTCTTAACCACTGAGCAATCTTTCCAGCCCCTGGTTTGTTTTTATTTTGTGACAAGGTATTATTGTATATCCCTGGCTATCAACTCAGTAGGCCAGGCTGGTCTCAGATTTTTGGTGAGCCTTCTGCTTTTGCCTTTTTTGGTTTTCTGAGATAGGTTCTCACTATGTAGTCCTTAGAAGACTGTTGATTTGGAGAGCAATAAGGAGCCTGACAAAGAAAAAGACAATGACTTGAATGTTAATCTCTTTTCCCCTCTTTAAGGGTATGCCTTTTTCTGTGTATGGGAATGCTATGATTCCTCCAGTAGCGCCTATCCCTGATGGTACTGGAGGACCCATATTTAATGGCCCTCATGCTGCAGACCCCTCATGGAATTCACTGATAAAGATGGTTTCAAGCTCCACAGAAAATAATGGTCCTCAAACGGTAAGACTGATTACAGCTTTGTGTTCCATAGTACCAAGAGGGCATGAATGACTATAGCTAGTAGAGAAAACTGAAGATTTAACACAGCCGAAAAGCAGAAGTCTATGACAAATGATCCTTGAAGGAGGAGTTTGGGACTAAAATTACAGAAAGCATTTTATAGATTATTTTGTAGCAGATGATAAAGAATTTAAGTGACCATCATATAAAATTTTATACTGACATTAAAATTTATTAGTGATGTATCAAGACCGTTTTGTTGTTGTTGTTTGTTTTTTTGTTTTGTTTTTTGGTTTGGTCTTTTCAAGACAGGGTCTCCCTGTAGCCCCAGCTGGCCTGGAGCTCACTCTGTAGACCAGGCTGGCTTGAACTCACAAAGATCCTCCTGTCTCTGCCTCCCAAGTGCTAGGATTCTGTTTTTTAATGATATGTCCAAACTGTATGTAACTGAAAATCCATAGCAGTGATGGTATATTTGTTTTTTGTTTATTTAGGACAAGTTATTGAGGTTTAGCTTTGACTGATCTTGTACTCATTAGATAGCCCAGGCTAACCCTCAGCTTGAAACACTACTGCTTCAGCCTCTTGAATCTCTGGATTATAGACATGAGCTGTCATACTTAGTTTATGCTTGTATATTTTAACTTATTTTGGTATATGTTCAGTATATTAGACTATCCTTTCACAGCAGTCTTGTGGAAAAGTAACAAGTTTTATATTTTACTTTCTTCATTTATGTGTATTGCCTGTATGAATCACTGCCTACAAAGGTCAGAGGAGGGCGTTGGATTCCCTGGAACCCATATGGGTTCTGGGAACCTGGATCCTCTGCAATAGCAGCCAGTGCTAACCCTGCTCCATCTCTCCTGCCCCCAAATAATGAGTTTTAAAAATAGAAAATCGTCACATCTTGTTAGGGTTTTAAGAAGAGAACAGAAACAACGGATAAAAGTGTTTGAGGCACTAGGTAATTCAGTGTGCTCAGCATTCTCAAGGCCCTAGGTTCAGTTCCTAGCACTCCAGGGGGATGGGGGGGGGGGTTGGTGATGCCAGCGTTTTTGTTGTTGTTGTTGTTGTTTTCCTTTTATTATATTTATTCCAGATATGTTGCAGTGTTTTCCCCTCTTTGGTTCTTTGAGACAAGTTCTCATGTAGTCTAGGCTGTCTTTGAGGCCCACTATGTAGCTAAGGATGGCCTTGAACTCTTGGTTTTCTGCCTTTTCTTCCCAAAGTTTGGGATTAAATGTGCTACCATACCTGATTCTACATATCGGCATATATTACAGATTAATAGAATTGTCTTTGTGTAGCACCACACACATGGCATTAGACCAGGCAAGCAGTGTACTCAGAATTGTCCTAGTCCTTAGATACTTGACTTGTTTTTAAGAGAGTTTTATTTTAACATAAATATATGTTGAAACTGTATTTAATAAAATGCATGTTCTATATTCTTAGGTGTGGACTGGACCCTGGACACCTCACATGAACAGTGTTCATATGAACCAGCTGGGCTGATGAGGATCAGCTTGTTAGCCTGCAGATTCCTTTCATTCAGAGGAAATCACAAGTGGCCGAAAAACATTTTTTTATGCCCCCAAATCATTCTACTGATGTGCTTGACTGAAGTGTGTAGGCTTTTGCAGAAGAATTTACTAACTGACCTATTTTCTGTGAACATTTGTGACTGCCCATTCCCCATCATCATCTGTTTTTTCTTAGTTAGCATTTTTCTTATTTTTCTTTTTTCTTTCCCTCTTCCCCTTTGGACATAACTTTCTGTTGAAGCTGTTCTTTGGCTGGTTGGTTTTAGTACTGTAAACTGCTTCTGAGCAAACACGGAAATTTAGCAAAATTATGTAAACTTGATCCTGAAGTTTTAGAATGGCAAATAAATGTACAATTGTTTACATAACAGAAAAGGCTAAGCAGAAAGTAAATTTCAATTTGTCAGTATAGAGGCTCTACTTTATGTAGACGTAAATTAATGTGAGATATGTACCTTCATATTCAGAAATCTGGATGTTTCCTTCATACATTAAACTATTAATAAGCATAACTTTTCTCCTTGTGTAATTTAAGTATAAAGTACAGTGATGGGCATTATCAGTGGATGCTTCCCTGTGTTAGCTTTTCAAACACCCATCTTGTTCCCTTTTGAGTTTGTAGCAAAAATAGAAGAAATTTCTGATTTTTTTTTCCATGTCTTTATTACCTGTTTTCATTTCTACGACTAACACACACATTTCTCCTCAGTTTATTCTCTGTCTTTGCCATGTAAGATTCTCTTGTTTGACAGTGAAAGAAATCCTATAGATTTCCGCTGTACAGTGCTACAGAGATGGAACATCTTCAGTGGCATCTGTGGATTCTTCTGTCCATAAAATATTGAAGCTTTCTGAGAAACTTAAAAGCCACCACAGGTTCCCAGTCAGCATACACTGTTTATTCTTAACTAATTTGATGTTTTACATTGGATGATACTGATCCAAGTCATCAAGAGTCAGCATAAAATTTTCATATTTTTAGTAACTCAGTGGAAGGCACCTTATTTCTTCAACTTGAAAGGCTCCTTGCTCTCTACACTTACATATTAATCGATGCAAAGGGTCAAGACAGCTAACCTGGGCCAGTCATAGAAGAAAGTTTGGGGGTTGTTATTAAGATGGTTTATGGTAAATACACAGATTATAAAAGTCTCCATTTAACCTATTGATATGTGCTTCAGGGCCACACTAAACTACTCAATGGGAATTTATATATTCCATCCACTTGAAACAATAAACAATAATGTATACAAGAAGAATGTGTGTCCTACCCTGTCTCCTATGAAAAAATAACTTACATGGTTAAAATATAGAAGACCAAAAATGGGAAATAATGTCTATTTCAGTTGGTCTTTTTAATTAGGTACAAACTTCAAACTAGTAAAACATAAAGTTGTGATAAATCACCAGAATTGATAAATGTGAAAATACACCCAAATTTGTAGTTTTGCTTCCCTGCCCCCCAATTCTTCTCTGTGCTAACTAGGGTTCTTTTGTACCCACCTAGAATAATCCTGAGGTACAACAAATACTACTCAGTATTTACTACATCACATGAGTTACATTGTTTTACCAGTTTCTTCACATGGAATATCTTACTGAAAATTTGCATTTTCTTGACTTTAAACTGTGGGGTATGACAGTAGACTGGAGTGCTCCACCTTCCATTGAGGATCAGGCTTGCTGAGTGCAAGACCATGGTGTTAGAAGTGTAGATTAGGAACCTCCAGCTGGCCTGGAACTCGCTATGTAGACCAGGCTGGCCTGAACTCAAAGAGATCCCCCTGCCTCTGCCTCCTGAGTACTGAGGTTAGAGGCATGTGCTACGATACCTGGCTTTTAAAAGAGTTTTTAAAAAAATTTTTATTTTATGTATATGAGTGTATTGCCTGCATGTATGTGAGTGTTGTACAGTGCCATATAAGTCAGAGGAGGCTATCAGATTGCCATGGAACTGGAGTTAAGGACTGTTCTTAGCTGCCATATGAGTGCTGGGAATTGAACCTGCAAGAGCAGTTCTTTTTTTGTTGTGTTTAATTAAATCACTGTTTATTCAAACTACATATTTATCTTTTAGGAAGTATCTCACCTTTTGGAAATAATACTCATAAAAATCCGATTTTGTGTAATCCATTTATACAAGCATTCTACTTTAGAAATGATTGTTCGTTTACAACAAAATCGCCATTTCATGACTTTTCAGCATTTCGTAGTAGTCATAATAGTCCATTTTAGCATTTCTCTCAAATTTCTCCTGCTATTACTTTTGTTTTCAAGTTCAATAAATTTTTATTTTTGTTTTTTATCAAATCTAGACCCATGTCCCCCCCCCATCCCACCAGAGCTCATGCATTCTGCCAAACATGCTTTTCATCTCTTTCTCAGTCTTAATATTCTCCATGAGGAAGTTGACTGTTTTGAGCAGAGGTTCACTGTTTTGGTCAGTTCTTTGATGCAGTCCTTTCTGTTGTGTTGTTGTTGTTGTTGTTGTTGTTATTGTTATTGTTGTTTCCAATATGCATCACTCCCAACTGCTTTGGACAAAAGCTCAAGGGGCTGTGCACAAGAAATACTTACAACTAGGTAATTGGCACTAGCATCCACAGATGAGGGATACCATTCGTCCTTTGTTTTTCTAGGACTGTGTTACTTCACTCAGCATGATGTCCTCTAGCTCCAGCCATTTTCTTGCAAAGCTCATGATGTCGTGTTTCTTTACTGCTACATAGAACTCCATTGTGTAGATGTACCACATTTTCTCTATCCACTCATAAGTTGAGAGGCATCTGGGTTGGTTCCAGCTCCTTGCTATTGTGAAGAGAGCTGAAATAAACATGGCCATGCATGTATCTTTGCAGTGGGGTGAGTCTTGAGGGTACATGCCCAGGAGTGGTATGGCTGGGTCAGGTGGCAAGTTCATTCCAAGTCTTCCAAGGGTTCTCCACACTGCTTTCCATAGTGGCTGTATGAGTTTACATTCCCACCAGCAGATGCTATTACTTTTTTACCATAAAAGCATCTTATGAATAAATGCAAATTAATTTTTGATAAGTTGATATTGTTACCTGGAGAAAGAACAGAAATAAATATTAGATTATGTAATCTATCTCATCTTCACAAAATGGTATTCTGTCTTTTGCTAAATTAACCTAACTAAATATATACTTCATAAAAATTATTTTGCACACTATATTATCCACCGGATTTTTTTAACAATAGCAACTATTAAACTATGCAGGGACTTTTAAAGTGTTTTTAGAAAATATTTTTAATTTTTATTTTACGTGTATGAGTGAATTGCCTGTATGTAAATGCACCCATGTCCTGCAGTGTCCGAAGAATCAGAAGAAGGCGTCAGATTCCTATTGAACATCAGGAGTTACAGATGGTTGTTTGCTGCCATGTGGGTGCTGGGAATCGAACCCAGCTCCTCTGCAAGAGCAGACAGTGAGTGCTCTTCACTGCTCAGCCATCTCTCCAGCCCCTTTTAAATTTTTTTTTTTTTTTTTTTTTAATTTTTTAAGTGAGAAATTTTAAAGTCAAGATCATATCAAATTGATTAAAAGATCTTGCAAAGGACAAAACAGCTCACTGAGCTTAGTAATCATATCTGTACTTTGGGTAATGCATCTGTCCAAAAGGTTTCCAATTTTGATGTTGATTCTTGCCATACTTATATGTTATGTCTTATACATTCTGTGTGGTACTGAATATATTTGGAAATACACATCTCATTGATAATGCTTAAAATGTAACAGCAGTGCTGCTGGGTGTAGTGGTGCACACCTTTAATCCCAGCACTCGGGAGGCAGAGGCAGAGGCAGTCAGATCTCTGTGAGTTCAAGGCCAGCCTTGTCTACAGAGTGAGTTCCAGACCAGCTGGGGCTACAGGGAGACCCTGTCTCAAAAATACCCCCCCCCCGCCAAAAAAAAAGTGACAGTGCCAGCTGGATTCACTGAGGTGAAATTCAGATGTCAGCACCTTAATTAGGACTTCTTTTATTATGCACCTTGAGTGAAAAAGTGCAATCACTTATGTTTTAGGTAAATATAACAAAAGTATTCCCCTGGCCTTGACAGAAATCCTTCATGTTTGAGCCAAATAGTAGAACCCATTAATAGCTGTATTGTAAGAGGCTTTGTAGCACTCTTCTTTAAGTGAATCCCTGGCTTTAAAAATAAAAGCTAACCTTGAATCAGTTATTGAAAGTTTATGTTGAGAGAAGAAACAAAAACAAAAAAACTAGGTTCCAGGCCACCCTGAGCTGCAGGGAAGCACTTAATGGGGGGGGGGGGGATATACCAATTCAACATTAAGAGTTTTACATTTGAAAAGTAAGGAGAAAAGGCAGAAACAGAAGTATAATTCCTAGGGATTTCTCAGAATATTTTTATTTTTTCTAAGCATTTTAGAAAACAATTGGGGAAAAAGAAAAGTATGAATGACTGCAAAAGCAATATTCAAATTTCAAGCAATGTCTTAGTCTGCTATAATAAAAATACAAAGGTCGAAGATTTGTATCATTTGGTAGACATGCTTGTCTAGTGTGCGTGAAGCTTGTTAATCCACAGTACTGAATAAAATAGGGGTGATGGATGACAGGTGCCTCAAATACTTGTAATCCCAGCACATAAGCTGAACACTTGGTCCTTCTGCCTCTTACCTGTGAAGTGCTTAGATCAGGCATACACTATACACCTGACTTCAAAGTGCACCTTATTTTTATTTTTATTTTTTTTTCTTTATTTTTATTGATGCTTTGTGTATTTCATATATCATTTTCCAATTCAGTTCAGGCGTATATCCCCTTCCCTTCCCCCCACCCCACCCCTACCCATCCCAGATCATGCATTCTGCCGTAACTTTTCTGCATCTTTCTGGTTTTTTTGTTTTGTTCTGTTTTGTTTTCATTTTTTTTAACAAGTGATAATTTGTGAGTACAAGCATCCTTCATGTAAAACCAATTTGCGAGCAGTTGTGCCCAAACCCACACAGCTCATGGGTCCCACCATCCAGCAGGGGGGGCTTGTATGTTCAATCAAGTTGATCAAATGAGTGTCCAGTCTATATTGTTGTAGTTTCACCTTTCACCCCAATCGCAGCTTATACATCCACAAATATCATAGCAACACGTAGTATTGGAGTTGTATGGGTTTTATTGGAGTGGTGCAGTTGAACCCAGGGCTGCTTCTAACACTGAGATAAATTGATTTTCATGACAACGCTATTATCATTAGCCTAGTGAAAGTTCAAAATTGGTGATAAAATTTCTACTGAAAGGGAGTTTCAACAGCCAACTGTTGATACTGGGATTTTGTGTGAGTTTTTTTTAACACGAAAAATAATTTATTCATCTTTTCTTCCAAAATTCAAAAATATCAAGTCCTACTGCTAAGGAGAAAACAAACATAAAATCCGAGAACCCTTCCCCCTTCTCTTGAAAGTCACAGAACAAAGGAGGTGAAGTGGGACAGGTGGATGCAGAGAACCGGAGGGGAGGATGGCAAGATGAACTTCCTCAGTGCTTAAAAGCTGTTCATCAGAAACCGTGATAAGTACAGGACAGTGGCAGTAAGGAGCCGTAGGGCCGAGGCTGTGTGGGGGGGATGCCCTCCGCTTCTCTTGTCAAGGCGTTCTAGGGCAGGGCTTGACCTACCCTTCCCAGTCGGCACTCCTGGAAGCCTCCCTCTAAGTTTCCCTTACAGAGTAGGAGGCACAGCCATTCTTCTTTATATGTATCGGAAAAGAGACAGTGGTAATTTGCCTTTGAGCACTATACTATGTGTGCATTAGCAAGTAGAAAGAAAAACAAAAAACACCCCCATGCCAAGGAGCATCACTGCTTCCTGTGTCTTCCAGGGCAGCTTTCGAAAAGCCTCAGAATATGCATGAGGCAAGAAACCAGGAAAACTTAAGACCGGGTACCTGCCTAATGGGCCTCACTAGCTCATCTGTGTATATCACAATCCTTAGCAAATTCCAAGAGCCTTTTCTTGAATATTGTACTTAAGGGATGTGAGGAAGTCATGGCAGCAGGAGAGGACGGAGGACTGAATACGCTGGGCACGAAGCAGGGCACGGCCAGGGTTGGTTCAGGCCTGTAATCCCAACACGGGAGGCAGAGCAGGAGGATCTTCACAAGTTCCAGGACAGCCTGGTTTACACAGTGAGTTCCAGGGCGGCCAGGGGTACATAGCAAGACTCTGCCTCAAAAAGCCGGAAGAAAAGGAAAAAGAGAAAAAGAACCATGGTAAAAATAGTTAATGGTCAGTATATACTGTCTGGGCAATACAGCTTTGAAATACCAATACCAAAGATAGGATGTCAGACGCCATCGATGTCTTGTCAGGGGGTGACAGAAAAGAAGGAACAGCATCAACAGTAGCCTTCTTCAACACCACCTCCCTTGCCAGCCATCTGAATGGGACCACTGGCACATGTCCTAATGGGCCTGGAATTCCCTGAGTAGCTTGGTCCACACATACGGCCCATTAAACCCATGAACAAATGAGTCTGAACTTGCTATATAATAGCACAGGAGTGGTGGTATTGAGACAAGGTCTCACTATGTTACTCTTGTGGGCATGGGACTTGGTGTAATTTAGGTTGGACTCCTACTCAAAAGATCTACCCACCTTTGGAGTGCCCGGACCAAAGGTAAACACCACTATATTATACCTGACTTTTTTGTCTTTTCCCTCCCCCTCCCCTCCTTTCCCCTTCCCCTTTCATTTCTTCCTTTCCTCTCTCCCCTTTCATTTCTTCCTTTCCTCCCTCTCTTTCATTTCTTCGTTTCCCTTTTCCTTTCTCACTGTGTAACTAACTGGATTGGAACTCACTTTGCAGACCAGGTTGGCCTAGAACTCGTAGAAATCCACCGTATCTGCCTCTAGCATGCTCGGGTGTGTATGAATGTTTTGGCTGCATGTATGTTAAGTGCACCACACGTATCCAGTGGTCATGAGGCCAGAAGCAGGTGTCAAATTACCTGGACTTGGAATTATAGATTATTTGCCATGTGGGTGCTGTGAACTGAACCCATGTCCTCTGCCAAAGCAGCTAGTGCTCTTACTCACTGGGCCAACTCTAGCTCCTTGTCCCTTTTGTAAAAAATTACATGTATGAGTGTATTGCTCTCATGTATGTAAGTGCACTGTGTTGTGCAATGCTTGCAGAGATCAGAAAAGGGATTGTAAATGCTGAGTTCTAAAAACAGTTTTGAGATGTGTTGCATAAATTAATTTACCAATATTAGATGACAATTTTTAGTTTGCTCAAATATTTGTATAGTCATTTTATACTGTACTGTAAACTCAAAAGATGTAAGGTGGATGGATAGTCTAGTGTTGGATGTAATACATATCAGCGATAACACTTTACTTTTTTTTGCATTGGAATTCATAATTTATAGATGGCTCCCCTAACATTCTCTTGCCAAGTAAATTGCTCATTCTGATTGGATTATGAAATCAGGCATCTTTGGTGGTGCATGCCTTTAATCTCAGCATTTAAAATGTTGAAAATCTGTGAGATTGAGGCCAGCCTGTAGATCAGGCTGGTCTAAGAATGAGTTCCAGGCCAGCAGGTGGTACAGGGAGACCCTGGCCTTGAACTCAGAGACCTGCCTGCCTCTTCCTCTGAGTCCTGGGATTAAAGGCTTGGGCTACCACACCTGGCAGGACTCTGGTTTGAATTTACTATGTAAAGGATAACCTAATTCTTGAAGGTCCTTGCTACCACTTCACTCTAGTGCTAGGACTATAGGCTTGTGCCACTCCCTCAGTAAAGTTGGTTTACAGAAATACAGATTTACTTATGTTTCCAGTGTTGTGACTGACCCTAAATCGTCACAAGACAAGCCCTGAACATGCATTTTTAGTTTGGAGGCTTTGGTGTCCGTGTGTTCTGTTTTAAATAACTTGCGAATCTTTTTATTTTATTTTATTTATTTTTTTATGTGTACGAATGTATTGTCTGCATGTAGGTCTGTGCACCCGTGTCCCGCAATGCCGCGGAGGTCAGAAGAGGGTCTCGGATTCCCCTGGAACTGGAGTTCTCCTGGAATTGGAGTTACAGACGGTTCTCAGCCGCCATGTGGGTGCTGGGGATCGAACCCGGGTCCTCTGCAAGAGCAGTCCGCGCTCTTAACCGCTAGGCCATCCCTCCAGCCCCATAATTTGTGAATCTTAACAAATTCAATGTCAGCAGTTCTCTGGAAGGACAATGCACTAAGCTATGCAGCCCCTGTTGCCTCCACGCATTCCTTTTAACTGGAGAACATCTGCAGCTGTGGTTTACGTTTAAACACCAGCGATACATTTTGAAATTTTGTGCTGTCAATAGTAATCTTCAAAGTAAACCAATTAAATGACGTAAAATTATGCTTAGGGTCTAAAGAAGACTAACGGGGTCTAAAGGAGGTTAACAGGCGCGGAGAACCAGAAACACGTGCAGTTCTCTGTCAGCAATGCGTTCAATCTGGGCACTAGATGCTGCGCTCATCTCTACAGAGGAAGCAGTCAGTTCACAAAACTTAGTTCTACCGTAAGTGACACCACTCTCTTGCGTGAACCCGGAACCTCCACAGTTAAGGCAGCATCTAGGAGGTTCCCTGTGGAGAACGCCGCGTGCCGGCTCTGCAGTTCCGGTTCCGACTCTGAGGAGCTCCACCCCAACAGCAGGAAAGCTTCCTCACTGCCGCGTGGGAAAGGAGGGACTTACCTACTTGCTGCGTCATCTCCAGTGCGACGCCCGACGTCACCGCCTGCGGAGAAGGTCGGTGGTGACCGCGGGCCAGCGCGCACCGGTCTTCCGCGCCAAGCCGCTCACGCATGCGCATTTCCCCTCTGCGAGGGGCGTGTGTTTGTTAGGCAGCCTCTGGGCTTGGTGCTGCAGGTCTAAGCCCACCATGCTGCCCCGCTTCGGAGTCCTACGGCTGCGGTCGTCGGCCGCCCTGTCATTCCAGCTTCGGGGTGCGCCGGTTCTCTCTTCCAGTACGCGGCTCCCCACCCTCCCTGTCTGGGCGGCCGCATCCGTGTCGGCTGCGGGTGCGGAAACGAGCGGCTGGTATGAGGCCCTGGCCGCGTCGGCGCCGGTGCGCGCGGCAGAGGAGGTCCTGCTCGGCGCGCACGCCTTGTCGGGCCTTCCCTGGTGGGGCAGCATCCTGCTCAGCACCGTGGCCCTGCGCGGTGCCGTCACCCTGCCCCTGGCCGCTTACCAGCACTACATCCTGGCTAAGGTGAGGGCCGTCGATTCCGGTGCTGCTTGTGTGCCTGGTGTTTATTGTGGAGGTTGTTAAAATAATTCAGTGAGCATTTCATAGGTTAAGTAATACATGGTGACCTGAGGACCTGCCACTTAATTTGCCCTGCCTACTCGAAGCACAAGTTCTTTTGAATCTCCAGATAGCCCCAGCCGGCCTGGAACTCGCTATGTTGACCAGGCTGGCCTCGAACTCAACAGAGATCCGCCTGCCTCTGCCTCCCGAATGCTGGGATTAAAGGCGTGCACCACCACGCCCTAGAGTAATAAATTTTTACATAGAGTGGTTTTGGTCTCATGGAAAACGAACAGCTCCTCTCCGCCTCCCCCCCCCCACCCCCCACCCCCGGTTCTATATAAATTGCGCTGGCCTCAAACTAAGCAAGGATTCGCTTGCTTCCCTATTCCTCCCGAGTTCTTGGCTAGAGATTTATTTTTAGTGTCTGTTTTGCCTGCATATGTGCATGTTCATGTCCATGCTTATTGCTCATGGAAGATAGAAGAGGACATCAGATCCTCTGGAAGTAGAGATGCAGCCGGTTGTGAGCCGTCAGGTTGGGTGCTGGGACCCAAACCTGGTCTTTCTACAAGAGCAGCTAGTACTTACCAACTCTCCATTCCCAAACTTGGCTTCTCATTCTTGCCCTGCCACCCAGAACCCTGTGTGTGATTCGTTATGCCAGTGACTTAAGTAAGGCTTCACTCTTTTCTGTGGACTAAGTATACATTTTCTTCGGTCCTTCAAAGTGTTAAAAGATTAAATCATCTACAATGTGAGTTCCAGGACAGCTGGGGCTACAGGGAGACCCTGTCTCAAAAAGACCAAAAAAGAAAAAGATTAAATCAGATGGCATAAGCCTCTGCTAGTCTGGAACTCCGCGTAAAGACCAGGCTGGTCTTGATCTCACAAGTACTGGGACTAAAGGTGTACCCCACCATGCCCATTTGTGCTTTTTTTTTTTTTAATTTCAGTAAACCACATCTGTACAGTGGATAAAATTATGAGTGGTTATCAATAAAGATCATAAAAACTACTTTTTCTTTAGTTAGGTGGAAAATTTGCAACCAGAAATACAAAGCATTGCCAAGCACCTTAACCAAGAAGTTGCAGTTTGTGCAAGCCAGTTTGGTTGGTCCAGAAGAGTTGCCAGGTATGTAACTGTATGCGTGTTACCATGGGGGTTATTAATATATGTAATGTGTAAATGGTGGGATTATAGATTTAGGTATTTTGTAGATTTGATCATTTATATTAAATCACTGTTTCAAATGATAGTTTTATATATTGGAAAAAAAGCAAAGAAATGAAGAAACAAGGATCTGGTCCTAACCTTGAGCGCTCTAGTGATCCCACCTCAAGTTTCTTAGTGCTGGTATTACAGGTCCAAACCACTGTGCCTGGCTTTGTACTTATTTGTTTATTGCAGGGTCTCTTGTAGCTCAGGTTGGGCTCCAGTTGACTATGTAGCCAGTGATGACCTTGACCTCCTAATCTTCCTTTTGGGTCGTGAGCCTTAGTCTTTAACGGCTGCTGCAGCTCCCCAGCCCAGTCTTCCTATCTCTACCTCCCAAGTGTTGGAATTACAGATATGTACCACCACCCGGGTTCTTGGTGGACCTTACTCATTGAAAAGACAGGGAATTCATGAATTAAATATTGTGTAAAGATGTAATATAAGGAAATAAGTCATAGTGTCAAGAAAAGCTTTCCATGTAAGTAGAATTAAGCTTAAAACTTTATTTCTAAAATTAATACTTGATAGTTGTAAGCCTATTGTTTGGAAATTTTACTGACAAGAGAAGTCTTGAGGGCTGCAGCCATAGGTCGAAAGAACATGTTAGTTGCTATTTTATGGATCCTTACACAGATAGGTGGTCCTGTAGGAAGACACATGTTAACAGTCTTGAAAGTGAAAGTTCTTTGTTAGATGAAACATTTCCACAGATAAGCTGATATGGAAGTCCATTTTGTTGGATGACCTAAAAGCATTTGAGGACCAATGAAATGAAGCCAAGGTTGGGACTTCTACCCATTTCCCCACTCATGAGCTGGGTTTTTGTCTGGCTCGAGTTTGCATAGGTCTTGTGCATGTTGTCACCATTGCTCTAAGTTCATGTGAGCAAGCCTTCAACCTTGTTATCCACCAGCCCTGCCTCTTACATCCTTTCTGCCTCCTTGTCCACAGTAGTCCCTGAGCCCTGGATGACAGAGGTTTAATGTAGGAGTCCTATCCAGGGAAAATTTTTAAAAATACATCTATTGGCCAAAGATCATTAGAGCATTAGAGCTCAAGGTTATAGTTTGACAATTTCTTTTTTTTTTTTGGTCTTTTTTTGAGACAGGGTTTCCCTGTAACCCAGCTGCCCTGGAACTCACTATGACTGGGCTGGCCTTGAACTCACAGAGATCTTCCTGCTTCTGCCTCCTGAATGCTAGGATTAAAGGTGGGTACTACCATGCCCACCTAGTCTGACAGTTTCAATAAAAGGTTTTTTTTTGGGGGGGGGGTTCAAGACAGGGTCTCCCTGTAGCCCCAGCTGGCCTGGAACTCACTCTGTAGACCAGGCTGGCCTTGAACTCACAAAGATCCACCTGCCTCTGCCTCCCGATTAAAGGAGAGATGGCTCAGCAGATAAGAGCTCTTCCAGAGGATGGAGTTTTGTTTTAGGATTAAAGGAGTGCACCACCACACCCAGCTCAATAAAAGGTTTTATTTGCCATTTAGCTGTCGTACCCATGTCAGTTTATGACATTTCAAACCCCTATCCAGATCTCTCAGCTCACACCCACAGAATGGGCATGTTGTGTGGTGGCAGGAAACCCTACTAGTAGTCAACTGATGTTTTCTCATCACTGTAGGCTCACATACCTAAAGAACATGAGAAGGTTTGTTTCAGAGCTGTATGTTCGTGATAACTGCCATCCTTTCAAAGCCACTCTGTTGGTCTGGGTCCAGCTTCCAATGTGGATCTTCCTATCTGTTGCTCTCCGGAATTTCAGTACAGGGGCAACATGTTTAGAAGGTAACTATTACAGAAGTCCATCTTTCAAGTTTCTTTAATATTGCATTCCAGTAGGGGAAAAAGTTTTCAAAATACTTTTTTATTGTTTAAGATTCACTTATTTTTATTTTTTTTAATATTTATTATTTTTATTTTATGTGTATGCGTGTATTGCCTACATGTGTGTAAGTGCCCTCATGTCATGCAGTGTCCATGGAGGCCAGAAGGTGACATTGGATCGCTTGGACCTGAAGTTAACAGACAGTTGTTAGCTGCCATGTCTGTTCCTAACCACTGAGCCATCTCTCCAGCCCTACTTACTTTTATGTATATGAGTCTTTTTCTGTGTATGTGTGTAGGTACACCATTTTGTGTGTCCAGTGCCCGAGGAGGCCAGAAGAGGGAGTTATATCCCCTGGAACTGGAGTTAAAGAAGGTTGTGAGCTACTGTGTAGGTTCTGGGAAACAAAACTCCATCCTCTGGAAGAGCTCTTATCTGCTGAGCCATCTCTCCAGCCCCCCAAATTTAGAATTTTGGGATGGTAGAGGGTCGAGGACACATCAATTACTGTTATGCTCACTCTTTTTTCTTTATTGAATTTTTATGATTTTCATATAATAAAATTTGGTGGTATTTAGATCCCCTCCTCTATTCATACTTTCTCTATCTTGTTGCCCCTTCTGCCCAGTTTAATCATCGTGTGTGTGTGTGTGTGTGTGTGTGTGTGTGTGTGTGTGTGAGAGAGAGAGAGAGAGAGAGAGAGAGAGAGAGAGAGATAGGCTCATAGAGTCTAATTTGCATCTCCAAATGTCCTTTGGTATGGGTCCATCCTCTGGAGCCTGGAGCCTTGTTAACCAACCAGGAAAGAGATTGTCTCTTCCTCTCCTCATAACCGTTGGTTGCCAAAAGTTCCTTGGGTTGGGTTGCGGTTTCTAACCCACTTCCCCTTGTCCATGCTGGATTTTTGTCTGGTTTGAGCTCTCACGGGACTTGTCCCATTGCTGTGAATTCATGTGACTAACTGGCCAGCTGTCTGGAAAACTATTTCCTATGATCATCCACCTCCTCTGACTCTTAGAATCTTTCCACCCTCTCTTTTCCAATGATTCCTGAGCCTTGGGAGGCAGAAGTTTGATAGAGGTGCCCTATTTAGGGTTAAGTACTCTGCAGACTCTTGTTCTTTGCACATTGGCCAGTTGTGGAAGGAAATTTTTCTGGTCAGAACTGAGTGATGCATTAATCTATGGATATAACAATAAGTCATTAGAAGTCAGTTTAATACTGTAACTATTTAGTAGAAAACAAGTATTAGACTCTCCCCTATGCCCTGTGTCCTATCTAGCCTCAGGTTCCTAAGCCTGATATCAGTCAGATATGGGCTTCATCCTGTGAAGAGGACTTTAAATCCAATTACAAAGTTTAGTCCCATAATGTTCGTGCCACTATTGAACCAGTGGGCATATCTTGCTAGGCCAGTTGCTGTAGTTCACAGGATTTCACAGCTAGGTAAGTTTCATGTTAAATTTTTTGTTCAGGTAGCTTGCACAGCACTTTCCAACAATATGAAACCTAGCTAGTAGAGATGAGGCTTTGGAGTCAACAGCAGCTTGATTTTTCCTTATTCTACAGCTCATATATGTAGTATCTTCAGCAGTGGGGTCTTACCATCCAGTTCTAATGGGTAACCAAGAGCAGGGCCAACGCCCATAGTGTTTGAAGGTCTGTGGGACCCCTGGTCAACAGCTTCAAGAAAGGGACTCCATGCCTGGCATTGGGAAAATGTAGAATCCTAAGTGTGAACAGACTAGTTGTGTTGTGGACAGAACTTAAAAAAAAAAAAAAGGAAACAACAGAAACATTGTGAGTGTAAATAGCCTGAATAAAAGCAGTGGAGCTTTTCAGTGGGCACATTTATTGGAATTGTGGGACTGCCTGCTTCTCTCTGTCACTCTTTTATTTTTGTGTATATTGTTTCACCAGGTTTTTCTGTTCAGGAGCAGTTAGCTGTTGGTGGGATCCTGTGGTTTCCTGACCTCACTGCAGTAGATTCCACTTGGATTCTGCCTGTCTGTGTTGGAGCAGTCAATTTATTAATAGTGGAGGTCAGTACTTTACAATAGGATTTGCTGACCATTTAAATCATTAAGATTTCTGCTGCTGCTGTTTTGAATTCATATACACATGTGCTTGAATTGGTGGCTATAGCTCTGAACTATAAACTGGCACTCTTTGGTTTCTGGTCCCAGATCAGCTCTTGATACAGGAGAGTCTCTTTATTTCTCTGGGTGTTCTATCCTCATAGTTAAAAGAAGAGCACTGAATCAGGCATAGTTACTTGAGTCTGTAGTCCAGCACTCAGGAGGCAAGTATAGAAACAGGAAAATTAATGCAAACTCAAAGCCAGCCTGGACTACATAATAAGACCCCTCCCCCCGAAAAAAGTAAGATGCCTGGCCAGTCTGCTTTTAATACCACTGCAGAGTGATATATTTTTATATATTATTTTAATTTATCGATAGGAAAGTCAGTACCTAACTGCCATTCTGTCTTAATGTCTTCTAATAATCATTTACTTTCTTGATGAGATGAAGTAGAAACCGTCACTTTTTTATTTTATTTTACTTATTTATTTATTTATTTATTTATTTATTTATTTGAGACAGAGTCTCCCTGTGGCCCCAGCTGCCCTTGAACTCTTCCTCCTGAGTTGTGCTGGGATTAAAGGTGTGCACTACCATGCCTGGGGTCTTTAAAAAATATTTTGTTTTTTGTGGGGGCAGAGAGAGGAAAATGTGTCTAAATTGGACTGAAAGACAATGAATGAAATACACAATCAATAAAAGTATTTAAAAAATAATAAAAATAAATCATGCAACAACAAAAAATATTTTATTTATTATTATTTTTTTATGTATATGAGCGTATTGCCTGCATGTAAGTGACCCGTGTCATGCAGTGTGTGCAGAGGTCAGAAGAGGGAGTCCGATTCCCCTGGAACTGGAGTTACAGACTGTTCTAAGCTTCCATATGGTTGCTGGGAACCAAACCCAGGTCTTAACCACTGGGCCATCTCTCCAGTACCTGGTTCTTCTTTTTATTCTTTGTGGCTAGATCAATAACCTTTAAGATGGATGACCAGTGTTATGGTTGTTTATATTTTTTGCGTGCTGCATATTGAGGCCCTAGCATGAACAGATCAAGCAGATATTCTGCCACTGAGCTGCAGTTGTAGTCTTTTTTTTGTAAAGTATTTTTTATGTGTATGAGTGTACTATCTGTGCACCTGTGTCATACAGTGCTGTGGAGGTCAGAAGAGGGCATCAGATTCTCCTGGAACTGGAGTTGATGGTTCTTAGCCACCATGTAGGTGCTGGGAATCGAACCTGGTCCTCTGCAAGAGTAGCTGGTGCTCTTAACCACTGAGCCATCTCTCCAGCCCCCAGTCGTACTCCTTTTTAAAGTATTGGTGGAGGCTGGTCAAAAATCTGCCGTTGTTTTTTGTTGTTGTTGTTTCATTTCATTTCATTTTATTGATGGATGTTTGAGTTTTCAAGACATGGTCTTTTATGGCTCCTCCTGGCCTGGAGTTTCCTGTGTGTAAGCCAAGGGTAACCTTGAGTTCCTGATCTTCTTCCCAAATGGTGGCATTGTAGGAGTGTACTTCAAAACCTGGACTTCAGCATGGTCTCTTTTTTTTTTTTTTTTTTTTTTTTTTTTTTTTTTTTTTTTTTAATTTTATTTATTTCTGTATGTGTATGAATGTACTATCTGCATGCAAGTTTGTGCACCCGTGTCGTGCAATGCCGCGGAGGTCAGAAAAGGGTGTCGGATTCCCCTGGAACTGGAGTTCTGGAGTTTCAGACGGTTCTCGGCCGCCATGTGGATGCTGGGGATCGAACCTGGGTCCTCTGCAAGAGTGGTCGGCGCTCTTAACCGCTAGGCCATCTCTCCAGCCCCAGCATGGTCTCTTAAAGCTTGTCTCATTTAATATGCGTTTTAGTAATCATCGTGCTTTTACATTCTACTTCAGGTTTTTGCTCTACAAAAAGTTGGAATGTCTCGTTTTCACGTATACATTACAAATTTTGTTCGTGCAATTTCAGTGTTGATTATTCCAGTTGCCGCAACTGTCCCTTCAGTAAGTAGGCACTAGCATTTCGTGTAGCATGTGCTTAGCTTCTACAGGCTGGGATCTGCATCTTTGGGCTTTACCTTGTCACTTGGCCCTTTACTAATGGAAGGTTTTTTTTGTTTTATTTTTTTTTTAAATTTTGTTTTGTTTTTGAGACAGGGTCTCTCTGTAGCCTTAGCTAACCTTGGAAATGGTTTAGGAATATTATTTCTTAATTCCCCCAATAGTAAGTACAGTGAGGTAGGTACTACTATAATCTACTTCCGTGATGGGGAAGATGAGGCCCAGATAGGTTACGTAGCTGTTCCCGTGTTTGTTAGGTACTTAGGCAGTCTCACCACATTCTGGGCGTTTTGGCTCTTGTTTTAACTGATATTCCAATCTGCCTTTGAATGGTATAACTACTTCTGCCTCTGAAGGTCCTGCTTTAGAGCAAATGAATGACCTTGGTTGCATACTGTGCTTACCAGTCTGTCTGAATGATCTCATTTGTTTCTCCCAACAGTCCTCTGAGGTAGATACAGTTTCTGTCCCTAATTTATAGATAAGGAAGCTGAAGCAAGAAAATAATTGATAGAAAATCAAATAATAGCAAACAGGATTAGGACTCAGGCAGCCTCTCCCCAGAAGCTGGACCCAGCAGCCATATGGTTTTCCTTGGGGCCTGACTACCCTCCAATGCCAAAGAAAAGCTGAAAACAGTTGTGTGGACAAGAATGTTTTAGAACAATGCAGGGCTTAGTTCCTGGCCAAAATGGCCTGAACAATCTCACAAAAGAAAGTTTATGAGCCAGGTGTGGTAGCACATGCCTTTAATCCCAGCACTTGGCAGGCAGAGGTAGAGGCAGGTGAATCTCTGAGTTCAAGGCCAGCCTGGTCTACATAGTGAGTTCCAGGACAGCTGAGGCTCCCTGTCTTAAAAAAAAAGTTATGGTAGCCGGGCGTGGTGGTGCACGCCTTTAATCCTAGCACTTGGGAGGCAGAGGCCAGGGAACTTTGTGAGTTCAAGGCCAGCCTGGTCTACAGAGCGAATTCCAGGACGGCTGGGGCTCCAGGGAGACCCTGTCACATAAAGACCAAAAAAAAAAAAAAAAAGTTATGGTAATGCTGAAATGTCTCACAATAAAACAAGTGAACATTGTTCTGGACTAGACCGAGAAACTAGTCATTGAAGGAAGTATTGGACGCAAGTGAGCAAAGGGAAAAATGGGGTGTAGGGAGTAAGGTTGTTGAGAAATAGGCACACCCCACAGTCCTGTCACCCATATAACCAACTTGTCAAGCACCCTTGTAGTAAAAAAGCTTAATATGTAAAGGGAGGAGGGTTGCTTTCCTGGGCCTCTGCCTTGTAACTGCTCTGTCATCTGTTTGTTACCATAAATACTTTCTCTGCTTTCTGGTTTTCTTTTCTTTTTCTTTGTCTTTTTTTTTTTTTGAGACAGGGTCTCCCTGTAGCCCCAGCTGGCCTGGAACTCACTCTGTAGACCAGGCTGGCCTTGAACTCACAGAGATCTGACTGCTCTGCCTCCCGAGTGCTGGGATTAAAGGCATGCACCACTACACCCAACAGCACTGCTGTTACATTTTAAGCATTATCAATGAGATCGAACCCAGGTCCTCTGCAAGAGCAGTTGGTGCTCTTAACTGCTGAGCCATCTCTCCAGCCCCCTGGTTTGCTTTACAAACCTTGACCAGTAGATCCTGCATGGTATCTTTTCATGTATTTATTTATTTTTTTTGTCTTTTCGAGACAGGGTCTTCCTGTAGCCCCAGCTGTCCTGGAACTCACAAAGATCCGCCTGCCTCTGCCTCCCAAGTGCTAGTATTAAAGGCGTGCGCTACCACACCCGCCCTGCATGGTATCTTATAGCTTGCTCAGAATGCTTGTATTTACAGAGATCATTCTTTTATTGCTATGTATGCTCTTAAACAGGCACTCACTTTCATGTCTTCTCTTTAGTCACTTGTTCTCTACTGGCTGTGCTCCAGCCTCATGGGCCTGTCACAGAACCTGCTGCTGCGTTCTCCTGGATTTCGCCAGCTTTGCCGGATCCCACCAACCAAGTCAGACTCAGATACACCTTATAAAGATCTCTTTGCTGCCTTTTATGGCAAGTTCATTTCAAGAAAACTGTGAAAGTCACCTTTTGGTAATTTAAAAATAAGTGCAAATGTCACTTTCACATATTTGTATTTAAAAGATTAGGGTAGTATTTACATTGCCTATGGGTTGAGACATCATTCAGATCTATTTGATAATAATTAAAAGTATAAAAAATGAATGTTCAACTCAGGTCTATTTGATAATAATTAAAAGTATTAAAAATAAATGTTCAAGCCGGGCTTGTTGGCACACGCCTTTAATCCCAGCATTTGGGAGGCAGAGGCAGGCAGATCTTTGTGAGTTCAAGGCGAGCCTGGTCTACAGAGTGAGTTCCAGGACAGCTGGGGCTACAGGGAGACCCTGTCTCAAAAAGACCAAAAAAAAAAAAAAAAAAATGAATGAATGTCAAATTGTAAAAATAAGTCTAAAATGCCTGTCCCTGTTTATAAAATTACAGCTTTGCTGAGAGCAGGATTAGATACCTTATGATGTCAGGTTGTGCTCACACACAATTAAGTTTTATAAAATAAGATGATCCAGTGAGATAATTCTTTTTGTTTTTTTTTGAGACAGGGTCTCCCTATAGCCCCAGCTGGCCTGGAGCTCATAGAGATCGCCTGCCTCTGACTCCCTTATTCTAGGATTACAGGCGTATGCCACGACGCCCAACTTAAAGATGGTTCTTAGCCACCATGTGGGTGCTGAGAATCGAACCCAGGTCCCCTGCAAGAGCAGTTGGTGCTCTTAACCACTGAGCCATCTCTCCAGCCCCTGAGATAATTCTTAATATTTTGAATTGGTGGTTTATTTGGACCTACATGGACCAATCTGGGAAAAAGTTCTTGATCTACCTTTAACTCTTTTAGAATTTTTTTTTTATTTTTATGTTTTCCCTAAATGTGTATAAGTGCAACACATGTGTGTAATGCCCAGAGAGGCTAGAAGAAGATATTGGATTCTCTGGAACTGGAGTTACGGACAGGTATTAGTTGCCATGTTGGTTCTGAGAACCAAATTCTGTCCTCTGTAAGAGCAGCCAGTGTTCTTACCCACTGAGCCATCCCTCCAGCCCCTTATTATTATTATTTTTTTTTGTTGTTGGTCTTTGGTTTCTTTTTCTTTCTTCCCTTTTTTTTGTTTGTTTTTGTTTGTTTGTTTTGTTTTTGGCTTTTGAGGAGGGTCTCCCTGTAGCCCCAGCTGGCTTGGAAATGCTGTGCAGACCAGGGTGGCCTTGATCTCACAGAGATCTGCCTTCATCTGCATCCCAAGTCCCAGGATTAAAGGTGTATACCACCACACCTGACTTTAGCCTCTGTCTTTAACTCTTGTAATATTAAATTTTTAAAACTTTTTACTTCAGTATAAAACTTGGCAAAAGCCATATGTTTCTAGGTCCTCCACCCACCAACTTTTCGTGTTAAGCATTAACAAAGCAGAAATAACATACTCATTTTAATTAAAGGATTTTTTTAAAAAAATCTCTGACATTGATTTTTCTTAATGGACTTTTCTTTAGACTCCTGTCTTTTAGCTAATACATACATACATTTAGAATTATTAACGTGTCTTCTATTTTTAATGATTTTTTTTTTAAACTGTCTCACCAAGTAGCCCAAGCTGGCCTGGAACTCAGCTATGTAGCTCAGGCTGGCCCCAAACTCAGCCTACTTCCTGAGCCTCCAGAGTAATCCAATTATAGGTGTATTCTACTTCATGGCACAATTAGCTTTTATTAGTGAATGGTAGCAACTTTAGTATTTAATTCTAGGAGTTGTGCTTGATTTTTATAGTACCTAGAGTCTTGGCATGGTAGACAAGTATTGTACTGAAACACCTACCCAGCCCATCTTTAATTCTAGTAGTAGCTAAAAAGACCAGGAGCCTATTATCTGAATCATATTTGTAAATGAAAGCAGTTGTCCTTGAATAATTGGCTGATTCCTTCAAAATGGCCCCTTCAGTGTTTTGTTTCTATTTTTCTAGTTTATGTTGAGCCATGAAGTATTTTACTTTATTTTGTGGTTAATTTTTAAAAGCTCCCTTGAGCCAGGCAAGGTTAGCATCCCAGCACTCAGGCAACAGAGGCAGGCAGATCTGCAAATTCAACGTGATTCTCACCTCAGAACCTGTGTGATACGGAGGCCAGCCTGGTCTACATAGTGAGCTCCAGGCCAGCTGTAGTTACAGGGAGATCCTGTCTCAAAATGACCAAAACCAAAAGTACCCCCCCCCAAAGATGTGTCATTATCAACATTGTCTTTGAGATTGTCAAGATATTGAAGTGAAGCTGAAGAAGTTGTTTTTTTCCCTCTATCTATTCCTATGGATGGTTTCTGAGGTGAAGGATGAGATCTCCACAAAGGTCCTGCTTCCTACGGTCCTGATTAAGAACTATATATACAGGTCTTTTGATCCTGATTGCCTCTATAAAAAAATGACAAGACCTGGAGCTGGAGTGGCAGCTCAGTGGTTAAGTGCACTGGCTGCTCTTGCAGAGGACTGGGGTTTGATTCCCAGTACATACATGGCAGCTAACAACCATCTATAACTCCAGTTCCAGAGGATCCATTGCCCTCTTCTGGCTTCCATGGGCATTCCATTCACATGATGCACTTAAACTTGTAGAGGCAAAACACATATTTATCCAAAACTCTTTGTTTTTTTTGGAGACAGGGTCTCCCTAATGCCCCAGCAGGCCTGGAACTCACTCTGTAGACCAGGCTGGCCTTGAACTCACAGAGCTCCACCTCCCTCTGCCTAGGATCAAAGGCATGCTGTAGGAAGCTTTCTTTTTTGTGCTGAACAGGGACCACACAGCCCTGCTAAGGAGGGGTACATAGCACCTGCCAGCAGCCGCTGTAGGGAGCTGGCTTCTTGGCGCAGAGACCAGCCGGCTACTTCCCGTAGTCTGGCCTGTGTGGTACTTCTAACTCAGGCCCTTAGCCTAGACCCTCAAGACATGTGTTCCACTCTTGGCCATGACTTCCCACCTGCCTAGAGACCGCTGAACCCTGGACAGGAATTTCCAGACTGATATCTGAGGCCTATCTTCATCCTATGTCCATTCACAACACCAGCTACCCAGATTGGTGGTCTGCAGGGAGGACCTCTTTCCAACCCACTGGCCACCTGAATGAAATGCAGGCCTACGTTGGCCTGTATGCACTCAATAATTAATAAAAATAACGGCCGGGAATTCCATGATGATGTTACTTGGAAATTCACATTTACTCCTTGCTATAGCCTGTTTTTATAAACCAAATGACGTCAGTTCTCAGAGCCAATCAGAGCCCCCCCCCCCACTCTGCGCCACTGTGCACTATTGCCCTACCCAGCATCACCCAGCTAGGCCAAGTTGTTTGCTCCTCCTTGGAGTGGGGACAGAGAAATCCCTTGACTCTCATCCACATGGTGCACTGAGGTTTGCTTGCTGAGAACTAGCCTGCAATTCAAACTGGATCTTCCTACATCTCCTCCCTTTTTTTTGAGAGGCAGACAAGCCCATGGGAGAGATTGGCATTTATAAAGGAGCCCGTTCTTAAATACATGATTGCTTAAAGCTATCTTGAGTGCTGGGTGGAGGTAGGCCAGACCTAAGATTTTTATCTTTTACACTAAAACCAATTTGTGCTTAAACAACCATTATAAGAATACAAGCAACCTTCATGTAAAACCAATTTGCAAGCTGCTATGTCCAAACTTATACAGCCCAAGGTCCCCATTGTCCAGCTGGAAGGGCTTGCATGTACAAGCATGTTGGTCAAATAAGAGTCCAGTGTATATTGCTGTAATTTCACAATTCACCCCAATCTCTGCAGCCCTTACATTCTACCACACCCCCTCTTCCACAGATTGTTCCCTAGGCTTTGGGAAAGGGGCACAAGTGGGCAAGAAGCAAAGTGGTCGACTTTCTCTGAAGATGTCATTTTGGACTCTGATCAGTTCAGGCTGTTTCCTTTCATGGGTTGGCAGTTTATCCAGGAATAACCTTTTAATCCTACTAATGAAACACAAGCAATTAGAAATACAGGCATTTAAACAATACTAATAATTAGGGTAGGTTACGTTGTGGACATAGACACAGATGTTTAGATGGTATGCTAATCCATGAACTGTAGCTTTTCTGTAAAAGATGAAAAAGTCTTATTGTGGCTTATAATATCTCCTAACCACTAGAGGACATAAGCTTGTGGCATCATCCATGAATCATTCCTCCAAGGAGAGAGCTAATAGCCAATTAGATTTGGGATATACAGACATATGGCTGCCACTGGCTGCACAATATCTCCAGGCAGGTGAGGTGTAGCTGATGCTGATGGAGGAGTCTTGCTTGACTCAAGGAGACCAATATTTGCTTCATTGATTTGGTGGCCTTTGGTAATGCTCTCTGGCATTCCAGAGGCCAACTGTACACTTGCAAGTGAGGTCTCAAAACATCTTTCCCATGCTTACACCAGGTCTTTGACAGCAGGGCCTCACCTCCACTCTTCTTGCAGGTATCTCAGTTTACAGCCAAAAAGCCTTTACCTTTTGGGGGCTTGGATCCCCTAGCCAACATCTCCTTGGTAGAATAATCCATTCCTGATATTAGAGCTCTCCTGTATTAATATATATTTGCTTAATTACACAGCTTATAAAGACTTTACTATTTGGCCTTGAATAGAGAGTATCTTTTCACAGTTCTTATGTCTATCAGTCAATTAAAGAAAATAATTATACCTGTTTTATAAGAAATTACTACTATAACAGTTGGCTCTAATTTACAGTTAGGGAGTGAATTCATTACCATCATGTTTTTCTTTTTCCTATAAAAAGGAGAGGTAGGAAAGTCTCTCATATTAAAACTTGGCGGCACCTAGAAGGTAAACTTCATTAGGATACAATATAAACAGTTGTTACAAATAGGATCCACAGATATGTTTGGTGCCTGTGGGTGACTCAGGCAGTCTGAGGCTTTTCTTCCTTTTAATGTTCAGATGGGCCAGCTTCTCTGCTGGTATTTTTTGGTACATCCTGAACAATGCAAAGATGTATCTTTTCTTTCTCAGCCATTAAGTTGGTGACGTTTTGACCTGTGGGAAGGTGCAAATCTTTTCCCATAGTTACTTTTGAGATTTAAATTGAAAAATTTGACAAAATGTTTAATATATAACTGTATCCCCCCCTTTTTATTTTAGGTTTTTATTTTTTGACCCATAAATCTCTAAAAGGCAGTTGTATTACACATACCTATAGGCAGGAATCAAGGTATAAATTTTCATTAAATTCATCCAAGTTGTTTATAAGTAAAACAAATGCGGACAACAATTTATATTTCCAATTAGCTTAAATGTATTACCATTTTTATTAAATCCTTTTAACCAATGTTGTTTAATATAGACATTTTTACTTTTACTAAGTCCTAAAATACCATGTAATATGTAGACAAAGTTTGGGCAAATTTGGATATCTATTAAACACACATCAATTAGATATATATTGTTCCTTAAAATTCTTTCACTAGACTGTGACTTCAGAGAAATCAAGTCCATTAACTTATTTATTTGTATTTCTATATAAATCTCTACTGAAATACCTCTAAATAAATGTATAATATTTATTTTAAATATATCACTATAAATCTTATAAAGTGGGTTTATAATAATCATTTTTCTTTTAGTCCTTGGAGGTGGTTTTTCCAGGCCTGGCACAAAACCCTGTTTTAAAGATGTTTTACCTAGCTGTTAAATGCTCTACAATCCACATTTAACCATACTTTAAATTATATCTAAAATACAATACGATTATTTCTTAAAACCAATTTATTTCCTACAACACTTTAAGAATTTGTTGGAAGCTGGGCGTGGTGGTGCACACCTTTAATCCTAGCACTTGGGAGGCAGAGGCAGGCAGATCTTTGTGAGTTCAAAAGCCAGCCTGGTCTACAAAGTGAATTCCAAGACAGCTAGGCTAAGGAGACCCTGTCCAAAAGACCAAAAAAAAAAAAAAAAAAAAAAAAAAAAAAAAAAAAATTGTTGGAGTTTTTGTCTTATGTGTTGAAGGAGCACAACCAGTAGATGGTAGCATACATCCATAAAGTAGTTAAAATTACTAATAAAATTATACAGGTGCTAACAGTTATTAGTAATTTTTAACCAAGACAAGTAAATTACACAAATGACCATAGAAGTTTAACTATATTAATAGAGCTGCATCTGAGCTGAAGGGGCCTGTTCCAGCTCAGAGGCTTTTTAGAATTGTACAAATACATATTAACATTTACATAAACCCAATTAAAGATTGTTAACACCAAAAAGTATAAACCAAATTTTGTATAGTTTGAATCTGTTAACAGTGATTTATAGTCAACTTTTTAAAACACAGGAGTTTAGAAGTCTATAGGGATTAAAACAAGTACTCATACATCCATACACACATGTGCACGTGCACACATACATACAAGCATACACATACATATGTACAAAGGAAAAAAGGTGGTGAGACCAATCTGTGAGAAGGAAGTTAGATTATCTTACACTCAATGAGAAAAAGTCATTTCCACAATTAAGGTTGGGTTTAAGTCTTCACAGAAGTCCACCATCTGTCCCCTGAGTATTGGAATCAAAGCTTCACCTTCAAAACACAATGAAAGATGAACCACTGCTCCAGGGCAAGAATGCGGGAGATCACTTTAGGGCTTCCCAGTCACACACAGAATACTGTAAAGCCAGCCCTTCCTCCACCTGCTGTCCCTGTCTCCGCTGTTTCCAGAGCTGGACCACAAACCTTGGACTAGGTTAACTAGAGAATTTACAAACAGCTACAAACTGAAAAGTGTAACAGCTTCATTTTGTTTTTTGGTCTTTTCAAGGTAGGGCCTCCCTACAGTCACAGTTGGCCTGGAGCTCACTCTGTAGACCAGGCTGTCCTTGAACTCACAGATCCGCCAGCCTCTGCCTCCCATGCTAGGATCAAAGGCATGTGCCACCACACTCTGTGCCACCACGAGCCTGGCTCCACAAGCCTGGAATTTACAAGCTCAATTTGTGTCATAGAAGACTGGCCTCTAGAACAAGATCCTGGAGGAAGTTTAGCAGACAAAAAGAAAACCTCAGCTGAATTAAGCACTGCAAAGACACTATTTACAGAAAAAAGTTTTCAAGAACTTTTAAAACACATTTAAACTGTAGCTTTTCACAAACCTCCATACAAGCCAGTGCTGGTAGGCCAATTCCTGGGTAGGGAGTTGCCTCCACAACCCTGGCCAGCCTAGAACTGTGTGGCCTATGCAACTCTGCACCTCAATAGAAGGCTTGCACCAAAAGCCTTGAGCTTGTTCCATGGGCACACCCGTCCTCCCTGCCTCTGTCCCTGCCCCCATGAGGTGGAAGCGGGGGCTTCTCTTAGGGGCTGAAATTGAGGCTGCAGGGTAGGTTCCAAGCCCATTGAAAAAGCCTCTAGAAGGCAAGTGGATGGGAGAGGAAAAGCTCCTCTCTCACAATTTCTCTGAATACCCACAACCTGGGAAAGCTGGAGAAGCAACAGATGCCCCCAATCCAAGGAAGCCAAAACAGCACCTACAGGCTCCATAAACGTGTCCCCCTGAGTGGGTGAAAACCCACAAGAGAGTGCAGGCCTCCCAAAGCCTATCAGAGAAAAGGTCTCTGGCGCACAGGTCAAGTCCCCATCAGCGCCATCCACAGGCGCACCAGCAGAGTCAACACGAGAATTCCTTCTGCCTCCATCCTTAGTCCGTGCCCTCCCTGATTCAGAGATGATAAATTGTCTCCATGCCACAACTTGAAACACAACAGCTACAGCAAACCACAGCACCCAGTGAACAAATACATGCCATACATCACAAAACAATTCCTCCTGAAACACGGCCCTGCTAAGGGGAGGGGGACACAGGAGCTGCTGTAGGGAGCTGGCCTCGGTGCAGAGACCAGCCAGCTACTTCCCGTAGTCTGGCCTGTATGGTACTTTCAACTCGGGCCCTTAGCCTGGACCCACAAGACACATGTTCCACTCTTGGCCATGACTTTCCACCTGCCCGGAGACTGCTGAACCCTGGACAGGAATTTCAGGCCGATGGCTGTTGGCCTATCTTCAGCCTATGTCCATTCACAACACCAGCTACCCAGATTGGTGGTCCACACAGGGACCTCTTTCCAACCCACTGGCCACCTGAATGAAATGCAGGTCTACCTTGGCCTGTATGCACACAATAATTAATAAAAATGACGGTTGGGAATTCTGTGATGATGTTACTTGTAAATTCGAATTTACTCCTTGCTACAGCCTGTTTTTATAAACCAAATGACGTCAGTTCCCAGAGCCAATCCTAGGCCCCCCAGCTCTGCGCCACTGCACACCATTACATCACCCAGCTAGGCCAAGTTTTTGCTCCTCCTTGGGGTGGAGTCAGAGAAATCCCTTGACTTCTCATCACATAGCTGAGAACTAGCCTCCAATTAAAACTGGATCTTCTAACACGTGCACCACCATGCCCAGCTTAAAGATGCTTCTTAGCCACCATGTGGGTGCTTAGCCACCATGTGGGTGCTGGGAATTAAACCTGGGTCCTCTGCAAGAGCAGTCGGGGATCCCAACCACCAAGCCATCTCTCCAGCCCCCCAAACCCCTTTTTTTTATTCCCCCCCTCCCGGTTGAGAAGGGTTTATTGGACCGGGGACTGGCCTAAATTGGGATTGAGGATGAGCAGTAACAAAATGTCACAAAGTGGCAGTTTTTATACCCAAGCACATAAGTGGTCTTACAATGAAATTGGTGTGGGAAGATAGGGGAATGGGCGTAGGTGGATCTGTGTTATCAGAAGGAACATCTTGGGAGGAACTGGGATTTGCAGGTGGTATCAGTAGAAGCATCTGGAATGAGATTGAGGCAGGCCTGGTTCTGGTATTGGGTGAGGCATGATTGCTGCCCTGTTCCTTGGCTTGCAGGAATGCAGTCCTGGGGTAATTGTTTCTCAGAATTTCTTCCTTAGTTGGTCTCCTGAAGTCCTTGACTCAGGTGGGCTAATCTTACAGTCAGGTGGCAGCCAATCAGCTGCCTGGAGTCCTTTTGTTCCACCTGGATAGAAATTGCAGAGGTAAAAAGCTCTTCTGGTGCTGGCTACCTGGTTCCCTTATCTTTATCTAACTGCACAGGCACGTCCGGAGGTCTTTGCATGCTGGCTGTGTGGGAAGGGATGCCTGGAACTCAGGTTTCAAAACCCACCAGGAACCCCACCAGTGGAGTGGGTAGCTTTGAGCTCAGGGGTTAAGTTTTGAAAGTGGCTTTCAGAGTGAAGGCTGGGGCCTTGATCCCAAGCACTAGAAACCAAGGATGTCTCCATCTTTTGGAGCCTCACCGACGTGCGGGACTCGACATCCAGACAGCTGGTGTCCAAACTGTCCAGGGGCAGGACCTGGGGGAAGGTGATCCCCAAACCCCTTTTTAAACAACATATAGGACCTGGATAATTTTCCAAAAAAAAAACAACAACAAAGAATGGCCACAGAATTCCCCTCGTGCCTCTCGGAGCAGGGGAGGTATTGACATAATTACCACCTCAAAATAGCAACATAACCACATTATCATGTGTTCTGCTGCCTGCCTTGACTGTCCAGTTGACGTAAGTTTTGCTTGCCCACCTCACCTTTATTTTAGTTATTTTTTATTTACTTTCTTTTTTTGAGACCGGGTCTTCCTGTAACCCCAGCTAGCTTGGAACTCGATATGTAGACCAGGCGGTCTTGATCTCACAGACGTCTACCTGCCTGTGCCTCCTGAGTCCTGAGATTATAGGCCTGAGCCACCAGCCCCACTTGCCTCACCTTTAATTACTTAGACCTTTGCTGCTGGTTTTGTTTTAGAAGAGCAGAACTTTGGGGATATTTTGGAACAGAAACATTGTTAGAAAAACCTGAAATAAAACTGAAGAAGGTTTTCTTTCTATGAAATAAACTACCCCAATCAAAAACAAAAAATAAATTTATGTCTTTGAAGATCCCTGCTATATTTCAAAGGATCAGAAATATCCTTAAAAAGGTTACTATGGGAAAATGCCTAATTTTGTTTTTTCTATTTTGAGATTTCACAGGGATAATTTAATATTATTATTATTATTATTATTATTTATGTGTATCAGTGTTGTACTTCTATGCGTGTAGGCATACTTGTGTCTACAATGCTTTTGGAAGCCAGAAGAGGGCATCATAACCCTGGAGTTTCAGAAGGTTGTTAGCTGCCAGATGTGCGTTGCTAACTGAACCTGGGTCCTGTGGAAAAGCAGCCAATGAGTGCTCTTGACTACTGAGCCATCCGTCCATTCCAGACAGGCATGCTTTTGTTTCTGTGTCTCTGACAAGGCAATTACAATTTTTTTTTTTTTTTTTTTTGCTTCAGTCAAAAATTGGAAAAGACAATATTGCATTTAATTTGGCTTTGGTTTTTGTCTTCTGTACAAACTATAGCTGTGCAGGACAACTTCAAATGAAATATAAAATATGCGTAAGTAATTAATTTGATCATGTATATTTCTGCATGCTCTGACTTGTACAATTACAAATTTGAGAAATTTAATTATAGCCTCAAACTTTTTTGAATTTCTGACTGATGAAGACTTCTGAGGGTGGGAATATTAAAAACATAAAATCTCTTAGTTTGAGAAATTTGCAGCTTATTCCATGCTATGTAACATCTCCCTCATGGGCTGGAGAGATGACTCAGCAGGTAAAAGTGCTTATTGCCATCTGAACTTGAATCCCATAATCCACATGGTAGAAGGAGAGAACTGACTACTACAAGTTTTCCTCTGACCTCTGCATACATGTGTGTGTGTGTGCCCTCTGCCCCCCACAAAATAAATAAATGTAATAAAAATAGTAAAATAAGATGTATTAAAAATAAAACCTACCTCATGAGTTGCTGCAGGTGAGAAAGTCTTCTGATCATGGCTCTGATGTGTTTCATTCCTGTTCAGTATGAGCACTCTCCAGTCTACAGTTCCATTTCCTCCTGGATCTCTTCGACTAGTAACATTGAACATGGGCAACACTCCCTGTCCCCTAATCATTGTACAGTCATGCTGGTTCTCATGTAACCACTGTGTGACTTTCCCTGTTCTGCTTGTGCCACAGCTGTTCGAGATATGTTTTCCCTTTAGAGATGTGATTTTAAAATGTGTGTGTGTGTGTGTGTGTGTGTACACGTGTGTGCATGTGCACGCCCATGCATGTGTGGCAGTAGTTGATAACAGGGTCATACCTGCTGTATTAGTCACTTTTCTGTTGCTGCGATAAAGCACCATGACCAAGGAACTTATAAAAGGAAGAGTTTATTTGAGCTTACGATTGACGGTTCCAGGGAATTAGAGTCCATTGTGGTGGGAGGCATAACAGCTGGATCTGGAGCAGCATGCCAAGGGTCACATCTCTCAAAGAGCACAGGAAGCAGAGAAGAGCAACTGTAGACCACGAGGCTTGTTAAAACTCAGTAAGCCTGCCCCCAGTGACACACTTCCTGCAGCACGGCCACACACCCCAAGACCTCCAAAAACAGCGCCACCAACTGGAGACAAACGTCTGAATACCTAGAGCCTATGGGGGACACTCATTCAAACCACCACATTCCACTCCCTGGCCCCCATAGGCTCCTGACCATATAAAATGCAAAATGCATTTAGTCCAACCTTAAAAGTCCCCATAGTCTTTACCAGTNTTTTTAAATAACACAATTTTCTTTTAATACTAAAGTCAACAACAACAAAAAAAGAGGTTGGGGGCAGGAGAGTCAGGAGTTTGAGGCTAGCCTGGGGTACATAGTTCCAGGCCAGCCTGGGCTGCATAGTGAACTTGGGCTGGTAAGATGGCTTAGTTAACCACTTCCTATGTAAGCATGAGATCCAGCTTTTGGATTCCCAGAACCCACAGAACAGCCAGGTGGGCATGTGGTGTTACTTCAGCACTCACAAGCCAGAGATGGGATCCGTAGAGCACACTGTGGATTCTGTTGAGAGACTCTGCCTCAGTAAGTAACCGAAGAAGACTCCTGACATCAACCTCAGGCACACACACACACACACACACAAAAACATATGCCTACACAGAAACACACAGAGATGACTATGCATGCAGACACATACAGAGACAACAAAAACTAAAATAATAATTGTTATTTAGCCTAAAATACATACTTAAGAACCTGTATATATCTTCAATTTTTCTCCTTTGCCCCTAAGTGCTCTTTTCTCTCAAGACTGCCATGTGGACATTCTCATATTGGCTGATGTCTTCATTTTCTACCCACCTTGAAAACACCCACATAGAGCATTCTTTGAATTTGCTTCTCTTCAGATGTGACTTTGAAATGTGCTGCCCAGGTCTCCAGGGACTGAACCAAACCTGGCCTGACCCTGCAAGAATCATGACTTCTGCACCCCTGGGACTTCTCTCCACACCACTGGGACTTCTCTTCAGCACATTCTTATGACAACTTTTTTTATTTTTATTTTTTTATGTGTATGAGTGAACTGTCTGCATGTAAGTAGGTGCACCCATGTCATGCAATGCTGCAGAGGTCAGAAGAGGGTGTCGGATTCCCCTGGAACTGGAGTTAAAGACAGTTCTTAGCCGCCATGTGGGTGCTGGGAATCAAACCCAGGTCCTCTGCAAGAGCAGTAGGTGCTCTTAACCACTGAGCCGTCTCTCCAGCCCCATGACAACTTTTTTTTTTTTTGTCTTTCTTTTTTTTGGTCTTTTCGAGACGGGGTCTCCCTGTAGTCCCAGCTGGCCTGGAACTCACTCTGTAGACCAGGCTGGCCTTAAACTCACAAAGATCCGCCTGCCTCTGCCTCCCAAGTGCTAGGATTAAAGGCGTGCGCCACCACGCCCGGCTATGTGACAACTTCTTAAATGCATTTTCATAAAAACAAGAAGATCACATACACAGCCTCCACTCTGCTTCTTTGAACTTTCTCTGGTGAGTTTCCTGGTAAATGTGAAAGGTATCTAATGGGTTCATTTGACGATCCCCCCATCTGTTTATTTTGAACAAAAGTTCTTATTTCTCTGTAAGCCTTTCTTTAGTTTCTGTAAAGGTTTCTGGGTCCATAGTATGGCTGTCCACCTAAAAGGAAAAAAACAAATGTAAATACCTCTAGAAATTCCAGCTGCCCAAGTCCCCACTATGTCTCCACAGGACGGCTTTTCACTGAGTCATCCCAAGCAGGAGCAACCAGCATGTCATGCTCTTTTCCTGAAATGAAGCCATATAGACAACAGCTAGAATTTGCTCTAATAAAAAAAGAAATTTAATGCCAGGCATGTTGGCACACACCTTTAATCCCAGCACTCAGGAGGCAGAGGCAGGCAGATCTCTGAGAGTTCAAGGCCAGCCTGTTCTACATCATTCCAGGCCAGCTGGAACTACAGGGAAACCCTGTCTCAAAAAGACCAAAAATAATAAAATAAATAAATAAGAAAGAAAGAAAGAGAAAAAGAAAAAACAGCAGAAAGCTTGGCAGATTCAAAACACTTAATTAGAGTACCAAATTCTAGGCTTAGGTACAGCTCAGTGTCAGAGTGCTTACCTAGCTTGTGTGACACCCTGGGTTTGATCCCAGTACTCCATGTGATGGTTATTCTTTTTAAAAAAGATTTATTTAATGATATGTACATATGGGTGTATGTGCCACGTTCATGCAGGTGCCCATGGGGGCTAGAGGCATCAGATCCACAGGAAATGGATTTAGGGGTGGCTGTGAGCTGCCCGATGTGGGTGCTGAGAACTGAACTTGAATCCTCTGCAATGTGGTGGCATACGCCTTTAATCCTAGCACTTGGGAGGCAGAGGCAGGTGAATCTTTGTGAGTTCAAGGCCAGCCTGGTCTACAGAGTGAGTTCCAGGACAGCTGGGGATACAGGGAGACTCTGTCTCAAAAAGATCAAAAAAAAAAAAGAGTAATACATTCTCTTAACCACTAAGCCATGTAACGGTTAATCTTTATTTTGTTTTTTTATTTATTTTCATTTTATGTGTATGAGTTTTGCTTTTATGTATGTAAGTGCACTCATGTGTGCAAAGCCTTTGGAGGCCACAAGAAGGGTTAGATCCTGTGCTGGGAGCCAAACCCAGGTCCTCTGCAAAAGCATCCAGAGCTCTTAACCACTGAGTGACCTCAGCAGCCCCCCTGAACAAGAGACTCTTCTGAGCAGTGTGTGAGGGCTGTGTAGGGAAAGATCAACCAAGGAGAGAAGCCCCTCCCACAAAGTGGGCCGAACCTTGCAGCAGCAGCCTAGAGGTCTGAGAAAAGATTAATGCTCCTTGACCTCTTCCTCTTCTTGCCGGTGAGTGCGTCTATCATGATGCTGCGGCTGCTGCTGCCTCCGCCGCCATCAGACTCCAGCTTCTTCAGCCTCCCAGTGTGTACCGAAAACCAACAACTCTTCAGAAGTGTTCCAGGCTTTCAGCACCAGGTCAGGGCTGCTGTGGTATCCAGCTTCAACGGCTGAGTGGCTACTGGGTTCTCAGCCTTTCCATCAGACAGATGGCCATTATTGCGAGTCATTCTAGTCAGTCCCTTTATAACATATCTACATTCTATTGGCTCTGTTCCTGTGGGGAACCCTGTGTGATACAACAAATAAAGAAAGGACACCAACTTCTAAATTCTTTTGATATTTAAAAGAGGAAATATAGAGGCAGAGTAACCTGAGTTCATTAACCTGACAGCATTATGAGATATCACTTATCTTCTCTGAGTCCTACTCAATCCAGGAAACATGCTAATTCTGCCCACTCCTAGAACCACCCTCAAAAGGCACCCATTTCTCACCTCTTGTGTCAGTGGTGAAACAGGTGTCCTATGTTGACAAAGTGCATGGAAATCTGTAGAATACTGAGGAAAATTCCCTTGATTTTAATATTTGTTTTTTTTTTTTTTTTTTTTTTTTTGTCTTTTTACTAAGATCTCAAATTTCATACCTGAAATACAATTTATCATGCCTTACTAATTATTTCTGGTTATATTTTCCTTTTGGATGTTTAAGGCCACACAGTAAGCCCAGATTAACCAATGTTTTCATTTTCTCAAGGTCAGTTGAGGATCTCGTCCTCAGGGGTCACTTGTTTTTTTTTGAGGGGGGTGGTGGAGAGAGCCCCTGGCTCCTTTTGGCTTTTCAATTACCAGTTCCATCCACTCGAGGACAAAGTCAGGTCTTGCTAGACCAGGCTTCCCTGTTTATTGACTGGACACTGGCTGAAGTCCCATTAGTGAATGTCCAAGACCTCCCTGCATAGGAAGACTGGTGACTCACATTTGCAAGACATTTCAAGAGATACCCCCATGCATATGCCCCTGGGACTTAGTTGACCTCTGAGGGCAAGGAACAAAGTTATCCCATAGGTCCCTCAGCCAAATTGGTATGGGCATTAAGTATGGTCATTAAGCATCCAGAAAGGCTAAGTTACAGCAACCTGATACATTACACCTATACTAAAATTATGTCATCTGAAAACAGTTATTTCCATATCATATTTCATGATTTGCATTTTTCCACTTTGATTTTATATTATTCTAAAATATGCATATATACTCACCATCCATATACCAAAAATCCAAAGTCTGAAAATAAATGGTAGGTTAATTCTAGAACCTGTCTAGGGATTCAACATATAATAGCACAGTTGTTTTCAGATCACGAGGACTATAACATTAACGTTGCTCAGTTTGCCTTACACCTAGGTACTTGGTGCTAGCATCCACAGATGAAGGATACCATTCAGTGTTTGTTTTTCTGGGACTGTGTTACTTCACTTAATATCTTCTATTCCATCCATTTACCTGAAAAGTTCATGATGTCATCCTTCTTTACCACTGCATAGAACTCCATTTCGTAGATGAACCACATTTTCTCTATCCACCCATTGGTTGAGGGGCACTTGGGTTGGTTCTAGCTCTTCACTATTGTGAAAAGAGCTGCAATAAACATGAATGTGCCTGTATCTCTGTGGTAGGAGGAATCTTGTGGGTATATAGCCAGGCGTGATATGCTTGGGCCAGGTGGTAGGCTCATTTTGAGTCTTTTAAGAGTTCTCCACATGCTTTCCATAGTGGTTGTATGAGTTTACATTCCCAACAGCAGTGGAAGAGTGTTCCCCTTTCCCCACAACCTCTCCAGCATTTGGTATCATTTGTTTTCTTGTTCCTAGCCAGCCTCATTCAGTGCCGCTAGGAATGTAAACTTGTATAACCACTATGGAAACCAGTGTGGAGAACCCGTAAAAGACTCAAAATGAGCCTACCACCTGACCCAGCCATACCACTTCTGGGTACATACCCATAAGACATCCTACCACAGAGATGCATGCATAGCCATGCCTTGATTTTTTTTAATGAGTTTATTATGGGGGGCATGTCATGGTGTGCCATATGGAGTCAGTTCTTGCCTTCCACTGTTACCTGGATTCTGAGGATGAAGTTTAGAGAGTCAGACTTGCTCTGCAAGTACTTTTTACCACTGAGCATCTGTATGGTTTAATTCTTTGGTGTGATTTTGTTCAGCCAGAGCTGGTCACTTGGATGCCCTGAAAACACCCCAAGCTACAGCCCCAGATGTAGTGTGGCCACTCTGCATCATGTCTTTGAAACAGATGGTTGTGACAGTCATTAAGAAAAACCACAGGCTGGAGAGACATCTCAGCAGTTAAGAGCACTGGCATAACACCTGCCTGCAGAGGACCCCAGTTCATTTCTCAGCACTCACATGGCAGCTAACAACTGTCCACAACTCCCGTTCCAGGGGAATGACTTAGTCTTCTGACCTCCACCAACGTTACATACATGACATAGGTGCCCTTACATACATGCAGCCAATGCAATTACATGACATAGGTGCCCTTACATACATGCAGCCAATGCACTCATATACAAAAAAGAAAAATAATGTTTTTTTTTTCTTAAAAAGAAAAGGTAAGGCATTTGTTCCAACATACAATTTTTTTCTACTGGAGAAATTTAAGCCTCTGCTATTAATTGATGAGAGAAGAACATCGTAACCTTAACATTAGACTGTTTCAGGAGACCTTTTCCCTTCAAATGACTAAGGCCTAGAAATAGAGGTTACAATTCAGATTTCTCCTGTTTGAAGAAGTTGGAGTATCCAACTTTAGAAGATGAAAATCCAAATTTAGAAGATGAAAATAATAGGGGTTTGGACTTCAGAAATTGCTGCCCGGGTTTTTAAGCTTTGGCTTGTTTGTGGACCAAAAAAGAAAAAAAAATGATGAATACAGAGACTTAGACATAGAAAATACATTTCAGTATTAGGACCTTAGAAACTATTGAGTTTCCCCAAAAGGCTAACCTTTTTCCATTCCTATGCTGCAGTATGCGGATGATAACAAGGATAATAGAGAAGATGATTAGAGGGAGGTATTAAAAGAAGATTAGAGTACAAAGGTGCTGTTTAAGACAAGATCTTACATAGCTCTGGCTGTCCTGGTATTTATTTATTATTTATTTATTTATTTATTTATTTATTTATTTATTTATTTATTTATTTATTTTTGAGACAGTGTCTCCCTGGAGCTCCAGCTGTCCTGGAACTTGCTCTATAGAGCAGGCTGGTCTTGAGCTCACAGAGATCCACCTGCTTCTGCCTCCCAAGTGCTAGGATTAAAGGCGTGCACCACCATACCTGGCTTATTTATTTTTGAGACAGTGTCTCCCTGGAGCTCCAGCTGTCCTGGAACTTGCTCTATAGAGCAGGCTGGCCTTGAACTCACAGAGATCTGCCTGCCTCTGCCTCCCAAATTCTAGGATTAAAGGCATGAGCCAGCATGCCCAGCTGCCTGCCTGTTATTTATATGTAGCCCACACTGGCCTTGGAAAACAGCCTACTTCAGCACCTCTAGTGCTGGGCCTAGACAAATATACCATGCCTAGCTTATTCAGTGATTTTTGTTTTGTATGTTTATTGAGTGTATTGCTTACTCGTATGTAAGTGCACCCATGTCGTACAATGTCTTTGTAGGTTAGTAGAGGACATAAGATCCCCTGGAACTGGAGTTACAATTGTTAGCTGCCATGTGGGTGCTGGGAATCCAACCCAGAGCCTCCACAAGAGCAGATAGTGCTCTTAACTGCTGAGCCATTTCTTCAGCTTCTGTCAGTGATTCCTTAAAAGCAAAAATTAAATCTTATTCAAAAGATAAGCCACCAATTATTAATAGGGATATTTCCTAAATATCAAAAATTTCTAGATTTTGGAAGCCTCTATGCTTTTTTGAATAAAAAATTGTGAAGTATGTTGCTTTTTTATTTTTTTGAGACAAGGTCTCCCTGTAGCCCCAGCTGACCTGAAACTCGCTCTGTAAACCAGGCTGGCCTTGAACTCACAGAGATCCGCTTGTCTCTGCCTCCCAAGTGCTGGGAAGTACATTGCTTTTGACATAAAAGTAAAGCCAGTCGTGGTGGCTTTATAAGTATTGCTTGGTGTCAGAAACTGCTAAATATATATGGGGCCCTGGATTTTATTCTACAAGCCACACACAAAATTCTTAAGTTATTTTTAACAATCTTAGTTTTAAAAGGATATGTATGATAATTTAAATAATGAATGGAAGGTTGATCTAAAAATATCACTAAGAGCCAGGCATTCTGGTGCATGCCTTTAATCCCAGCATTCAGGAAGCAGAGGCAGGTGGATGTCTGTGAGTTCAAAGCCAGCCTGGTCTACATAGTGAATTTCAGGACAGCTGGGGCTGCAGGAAAAACCTGTCTCAACAAAACAAAACAAAACAAAACAAAACAACAAAGTATCACTAAGAGTGGGGCGTCATGACAGCACTGAAAGCAGGTTGAATCTTGAGCTTTTTGTTCTTTCTGTTCTGATAGGTCTCACTGGTTGAGTCTCATAGTGCACCCGTAATTGAATAGTTCTCAGTGCTTCAGCTATCAGTTTTCCTCTGCAGGTTGTGTTGGGCAGATAGTCCAACACTGCCCACTATTGGTTGCTAGAAATGGGCTGTTGGCATTATTCAGTTTTCAGTTAACAAAGGACAACTTTTTCTTAAATTCTTTTCTCTTTGTACAATTATTTCTTACAGCTTTTACTTTACTTTGTACTTTCAAGTTGAAATAATTTTATTCATAATAAATAGTCCTTTTATTGTGCAGATCCCATGCTAGATAGTGATTAATAAAGGGCTGGAAGCTGGAGACATGGTGTCTCTTGCCAACATTATTCATGCCAAGGTAATCTGCTAAGTTCAGCTGCTTATGCCTTAGAAACCCAAGGTGTTTGGCAAACAGAACTGAGCTGTAGAATCAGTTATGCCCAGGAAGCACATAGCTTCCTAGTTTCAATACTCCATTGGCTTTCCATGGCCATTTCTAAAATCTTGAGTACATACAGAGCTTTGACCCTTTGGATTATTCCTTCCAGTTAATGCTGTAAGAATGTGCAGGTGATTAAAACATCATCCAGATATTTTGTTCCTGCTGATGAGATAAAGCTGGCAAAGGAGGCAGAACTTTGTGGAAATGTACTCCTTGTCCCTGACTGGCAGCAACAGTGGCCAGCAGAATCTAGTAACTTATGGCAGGCATGTGTTCAGGGTTCAAAGGGTATGGCACTGTTTCAGTTAAGATTTGTTGGAGTCACTGGGGTTCCACTTTCATCATCTGCTGATGGCCCAGAGGTAGGATTGTGACCTTTGAGTCTACAGTTTCCTTATGATATAAGCGAAGCCGGAAAATGTGGAGATAAATAAGATCTGGAGAGACAGGTGAGTCTGGTGGTTTGACAGGCTGTGTGTGTGTGTGTGTGTGCGCGCGCGCGCACGCGCACATCCCCTCTTCATTTGGTCTCACTTGGTCACCTTGAAAGTAGTTAGCAGCTGGTGACTTCACTTGATCACCAGTCTGCAACCAGAGAATAACTGGATTTTGAATGAACCCGTATCAGTTTCCTGAAAGGAGACTTAGACTTATGGTAGTACCTCTAGGTACTTGTGACCTATGTACAGATTCAACCACATTGTGAGGAGCAGAAATAGGGTGCTGTTTTCTATTTCCCCAGATGTGCAGGGGAGGCAGTATTAAAAGCAAAGAATGTGCTCAGGGTCTTGATTCCATTTTTTCCTGTTTTCTCCTTGGATATAGATTTCTTAAAGTTGATACCAACAAGAGGGTGAAACTTTTGTAGGAATATTGGGAGTTTTGAAACTCACAGCTAGGCTGGAGAGATGGCTCATTGTTTAAGAATGTGTGCTGCTCTTGCAGAGGACCAGAATTTGGTTACCAGCATCTATGTCCAGCGGCTCTTAACCACCTGTAACTCCACCTCAAAGATACCCATCCAGTGCCCCCTTCCAGCCTCAGTGGGCACCTCCACACAGAGAAATAATAAAAACAAGTCTTTAACAAAAATGTCAATAAAGCCCTTCACAACTAAGCCAGGTATGGTGCTATCCACCTCCAATCTCAGTGCTGGAAAGGCGGAGGCCAGCAGGGTCAGGAGTCCCAGGTCAACCTGGACTCCATTTGACACCATGTCTCCAAACCAAAACTTAAAAAACCAATCCAGCCAGGCGTGGTGGCGCACGCCTTTAGTCCTAGCTCTTGGGAGGCAGAGGCAGGTGGATCTCTGTGAGTTCAAGGCCAGCCTGGTCTACAAAGCGAGTTCCAGGCCAGCTGGAACTACAGAGAGACCCTGTCTCAAAAACACCAAAAAAAAAAAAAAAAAAAAAAAAAAAAATCCAAAGCAAATCTCAGTAATAGCAGTTTTTAAGTGTGATAGATTTTTCACATGTATATGAGCATGTATAGTATTTATAGGGAAAGCCTGTAGCAAAGGCAGATGGTTCTCTGTAAGTTCAAAGCCAGTCTGTTCTACACAGAGGGTTCCAAGACAGCTGGGACTACAGGGATGTCCAGTCTCAAAAAAAAAGTATAAAAAATAAAATCCTCAACCTCAAAAAACAAACCTCAGAACAAAAAAATAGCCTCTTCCCCCAAACAAGCAAAAGTCCCCCAAATTAGTGCATATTGAACTGGGTGTGGCGGTTCATGTCTATAATCCCAAAACTCAGGAGAGTGATACAGGAGGATTATGAATTTGAGTCTAGCCCCTATGTAGTGAGAGTCTGTCCCAAAAAGCCAAAAGAGGGGGCTGGAGAGATGGCTCTGTGGTTAAGAGCACTGACTGCTCTTGTAGAGGACCAGGGTTCAATTCTCAGCACCCACATGGAGACTAAGAACCGTCTTTAACTCCAGTTCCAGGGGAATCTGACACCCTCTTCTGACCTCCGCAGCATTGCATGACACAGGTGCACCAACCTACATGCAGACAGTAGACTCATACACATAAAAAATAATAAGTAAATTTTAAAAAATAAGAAAAACTTAAAAAAAAAAAAACCTTAGAATTCTTTAAAAAAAGCCAAAGGGAAAAAAGTGTATCATATAGAACAAGGGGTTTTCTTAAAAAAATTTCTTTGGGGCTGAAGAGATGACTCAGCAGTTAAGAGCACGGACTGCTCTTACTGAGGACCCGGGTTTGAGTCCCAGCACCCACATGGCAGCTAAGAACCATCTTTAAGCCAGGTATGGTGGCACACCCCTTTGATCCGAGCACCCAGGAGGCAGAGGCAGGTGGATCTCTGTGGGTTTAAGGCCAGTCTGGTCTACATAGTGAGCTCCATGCCAGGTGGGACTAAAGGGAGACCCTGTCTCAAAAAGACAAAAAAAATTATTTTTCTTCTTATTGAGTCTTTTATGTGTTTCATACATAATTTTTCAGTCAGTCTTAATCATCATTATACCTTCTCCCTTGGCAACCTCCCTCAGTCCCATTCCCCCCCCAGGAGTTCCCACCTTCTGTCATTTGTACTGGGGTCCGTTGTGTCACTCCTCTGGTGCCAGCTCATCCTCTGAGCTCTACTCAGCCTATCCAGAGTCCCTTTTCTAAAGAAGACCAGGTCTTCCTCACCCACACCATCAGCTGCCAATATTTCCTCAGCCAAGGTTGGGCTCTGCTACCCATTTCTGCAGTTCTGTGCTTGGTTTTTGTCTGGCTGAGCTTGCATGGGTCTTGTGCATGCTGAGACCAATGTTATAGGTTCATATGAACAGGGTCCCAGGGGCTTGTAGCATTTATTTCCATTTGATCTTGAGTCACCTCCCTGGCTCTTACAATCTTTCTGCTCCTTTATTCGTAATATTCCCTGAGGCCTTGATGGGTGAAGCTGAATATAGGCAGCCTGTCCATGGACCCCACTCTGTAGACTCGTTATCTTCATGGTTTGGCCCTTCAGGCCCTTTTGAGTTCCTGGTCTCCTGTTTCATGGATGAACTTCCATAATGAGAGTTAAGAGGTAGTTAGGGCTGGAGAGATGGCCTAGCAGTTAAGAGCGCCGACCGCTCTTGCAGAGGACCCGGGTTCGATCCCCAGCACCCACATGGCGGCCGAGAACCGTCTGAAACTCCAATTCCAGGAGAACTCCAGTTCCAGGGGAATCCGACACCCTCTTCTGACCTCCGCGGCATTGCACGACACGGGTGCACAAACTTGCATGCAAACAGTACATTCATACACATACAGAAATAAATAAAAGTAATAAAAAAAGAGGTAGTACCTTCTTGGGTCTTTGTTCTATGTTGCTTGGGTCGTATGTGTAAATGTGCCACCTAGGCATGTCTATGTGTGTCCAGTTGTGGGACTGTGTACTCTTCTTATTTGCTGCAAGAGAAGCTTCTTTTCTAAGTGGTGTCTGGAATATTTGTCTGTAAATATAAGGATACTTCTTTTGTAGTTAGTAACGTGTTACCTTGGCCTAGGGGGTGTGTCAACCTTGGGGAATTGGCTAACATCTATGACCTTTCCAATTGTGTGTGCATATGGCTATGTTAACAATACCACATATGAGTTTCCTCCCGCGGAGTGAGTGGGCTTTAGGAGCTGCTATTGCAGGTGTCCTATGCTATGCTGGTCATTGATGTGGATACTGGTCTCGAGGCTGATGTTGGATTGATGTGCTCCTTAGTGGCTTGCACAGCACTCTCCACAGCTACGTGAGCTAGCCTTCAGGGTGGTGGCTTCCAGGTCAGGTCCAGCTCCATTGCTCAAGTCATTATGACATTTTCATATATGTGTTTAGGGTATTTTTGGCATATTCACTCCCCCACCCCCATGCAGTTCTTTTCCATAATACCTCTCCTCCTTTTCTTTCATGTCTAAAAATGTCCTGCTTTCTGCATGATAGAAAATGATAGAAAATTTGTCTTTCTGAGTGTGGTTTATTTAACATTGATGATCTCCAGTTCCATTCATTATAGAATAATGTTCCTTTTTAAAAATATTTTTTATTGGGACTGGACAGATGGCTCAGCAGTTAAGAGCACTGACTGCTCTTGCAGAGGACCTGAGTTCAATTCTCAGCACCCACATGGCAGCTAAGAACCATCTTTAAGCTGGGCGTGGTGGGTCATGCCTTAATCCTAGCCCTTGGGAGGTAAAGGCAAGTGGATCTCTGTGAGTTCAGGGTGAGCCTGGTCTACAGAGTGAGTTCCAGGCCAGCTAGGACTATAGGGAGACCCTGTCTCAAAAGGAAAAAAAAGTGAGTTCCAGGACAGCTAGGGCTACATACAGTAAGACCCTGTCTCAAAAAGACAAATTTTATATATGTGTGTGAGTGTATTGTCTGCATGTATCTAAAAGCACCCATGTCATGCAATGCCCATGGAGGTCAGAAGAGGCTATTATCAGGATTTCCCTAGAACTGGAGTTACAGACATGTTCACTGCCATGTGGGTGCTAGGAATTGAACCCGGGTCCTCTGCAAGAGAAGCCAGTGCTCTTCACTGCTGAGCCATCTCTCTAACCCCTCTTTTGTTTTTAAAGACAAGGTCTCCCTATAGTTCCAGCTGGCTTGAGACTAGCTACGTAGATCAGGCTGGCCTCAATCTCACAGAGACTGGCCTGCCTCTACCTCCCAAATTCTAGCATTAAAGGTGTGCACTACCACACCTGGCAATTCTGTTCTTTATGGCCAAGTAAAACTTTATTTTATACATGAACACCACATATTCATTATCCATTTGTTCACTGATGGCACCTAGGCTGTTTCTATAATTCTATTATGTGTATAGTACTGATATAAACATAAATATGCAGGTTTCTCCATAGTAAGCAGACCTTGCATCTTTGGAGGATATACCTAGAAATGGTATTGCTGGATCATATGGAAGTTCCATTTTCAGTTTTTTGAGAAACTTCCAAACTGCTTTTCATAGCAGTTGCATTAATTTAGATTTCTAAAATAGTCTTTACCCTCCCCTCAGCATTTCTGTGTGTACGACAGCGTGTGCAGTGTAAGCTGGTCTTAAACAGGATCCTCATGCCTCAGCGTCCCAAGTTTGGGAGAGATTACAGGTATGCACCACTATGCCTGGCTAGGAGGGCCTTAAGAAAGCTGCAAAGATAGGTGTGCTCAGACTTCAGACTTCGTGGGGATTGTGGTTGTACTAGTTAGCATCAGTTGTCAACCTGACACACCTGTGAAGAGGAAACCTCAGCTGAGAAATTTCTTCCATCTGAATGGCCTTTGGGCTTGTCTCTGGGACATTTCTTTCATTACTAATTGATATAGGACCCAGCCCACTGTGAGAGGTGCTATCCTTGGGTCAGTGTGCCTGGACTGTCAAAGAAAGGTAGCGAGACCTAAACCTGGAACCAAGCCAGCAAACAGCATTGCTCCAAGGTTTCTGCTTCAAGCTTCTGCCTTGATTTCTTGCCTTGACCTCCCTTGATGATGGACTGTAACCTGTAAACTAAACCCTTTCATTCCCAAGTGCTTTTGGTCTTGGTGTTTATTATAGCAACAGAAAGCAAATTAGAACAGTGGCTAATGATCTCTCAGTTACTCAGAGTGTAATCGTAACTTGATGCAGAGTAACGAAGTCAACACGCACGATCATATGGAGCCTGTAGTGAGGCCCAGATCACCCACTTCCAGATCCGAACATGCCACTACTGCCTAATCTTTCAGCAGAAGGGCTATTTTATTTAAGGTAAAAAGGGTTTAATAAGTATTTTAATTCTATGTAAAGGGCAAATGAAAATCCTGGAGTATCCCAATATGATCACCAGAGGGCAGTCCACACTGTCAGATCACACTCTTACTGCACCCTGCAGAAGTGCAGTACCATGGCTTTCTGCAGTTATGTCTTTTCTCCATTTGCATCATTTCTGCTTCGGAAACAAAACACCAGGCTTCTTTAATGCTTCTAATGCTTTAACAAGATTCCATTGAAAGTATATGGTCTTTTAATGAGACTGTACGTATGTGATATATAGAATACCAAACTTCCTAGGCAGATTGTCCATTGCTTTTAGGATAACTTCCTTAGACTTTTCCATGGGGAAGATGTATTCTGGACAGGCCCCTGGACCCACCCTGACCCTTGTTTTATTCAGTTCCCTCGTTTTATTCCAATATGCTCATACAGACAAAATTTTAAAAATTAAAAGCTATGTTTTGCTTTCTATTGAGATGTGAGTATATGTGTGCACATCTTGGCAGAAAACTTTGTTTTTAATCAAATGATCTATTATTGTGTAATTTTAGGATTTTACTTCATAACAGCTGTCTACAAAACACAATCCTACCAAATAAACACATGACAGGTGGATTGCAGCCTGACAAAGAGGCAGTCAGTCTAGGCTTTCCCCTGGGTTCCTTCTTCTGAGGATCTTGAAATGGATTTCATGTAGCTCAAGCCAACTTTGAACTTACCTTGAATGTCAGCTTCTCCTGCCTCTACCTCCCAGATGCTGAGATTATAGGCATGAACCAGCACACCCAGTTATATGTAGTCCTGGATATTGAACCTCAGGCCTTGTGCACAGCAGGCAAGCACTGCATCCACTAAGCTACATCCCCAGTATCCATGTGAACAATTCTTTTATTGATTTTATTGATTTTTTTAACATTTAAATTTTTATTTATTATTTTCTTATGTCTATGAATGTACTGTCTGCATGTAGATTGGTGCACCTGTGTCGTACAATGCCGCAGAGGTCAGAAGAGGGTGTTGGATTCCCCTGGTACTGGAGTTAAAGACGGTTCTTAGCTGCCATGTGGGTGCTGGGAATCGAATCCGGCTCCTCTGCAAGAGCAGTCAGTGCTCTTAACCACTGAGCCATCTCTCCAGCCTGATTTTATTGATTTGTTCACAGAATAAAAATGTTCATTGAGTATTAATGTCAGACCTCCTGCTGGGAACTGGACGGACATTTCTCTCCTGGTATCCTTATAGGTTCAACCATTAGGTCCATGCTTATCCTGAAACCCACATTCCCTCCAAGTATTAGACACTTCAAGTCTCAGTTCTGGGCATTTGTGGCCTCCTCTCTCTTACATAGACTTCCTTGTAGGTTACAACTTATTTTGCTGGTGTTTGCTTTGGTTTGCCCATATCCACCTTTACCTATCCTAGGTCATTGGGATGATTTTTATGTCTTTGACTAGCAAGACTTTGAGATCTATTTCATTATTAGGCATCTTTGCTTATTCCATACATATTTTTTGGTCTTTTTGAAACAGGGTCTCCCTTTAGTCCCACCTAGTCTGGAGCTCACTATGTAGACCAGGCTGGCCTTGAACTCACAGAGATCCACCTGCCTCTGCCTCCCAAGTGTTGGGATTAAAGGCATGCACCACCACACCCGGCTATTATATTTATTTTTTTCTGTATGAGCATTATGCCTGCAGGTGTGTAAGTGCACCCCGTATCATGCAATGCCCATGGCAGTCAGAAGAGAGTGTTGGATCCCCCAGAGCTGGAGTTACAAGTGGTTGTCAGCCGCCATGTGGGTGCTGGGAACTGAACCTGGGTCCTCTCCAAGAGCAGCCAGTGCTCTTAACTGTTGAGCCATCTTTCCAGCCCCTCTTTATTTTAAATTATTATTAATGTGTATGGCTTTATTGCCTGCATGATGTAAGTACACCTGTGTCATGCAGTACCCACAGAGGTCAGAAGAGGATGTCACATCTCCTGGAACTGGAGTCATGAATGGTTGCTACCTGCCATTTGGGTGCTGGAAACTGAACCCAGGTCCTCTGTTAAAGCAGCTAGTGCTCTTAACCACCAAGCCATTTCTCTACTCCAACCTTTTTTATTTATAATTATGAATTAAACTTAGAATAATTTTCTCTATTTGGGACTTTTCCTTATCCCATTCGACCAGTATGGTGCAATCCTTCTCAGTGCCAGGCATTTATGTGTCTAGGTCCAGGGGAATGTGGTGTGACTACATACACAGCAAACAGCCATTACCATCACAGGACATGGACAGTGACAAAGCTGAGAATGTACATACAATGCAATGTCATTTAGTGATATGTGAAACAAAGAAAAACCCAGGCAAAGGCAGAGAATGGTGGGAGTAGTATCAGTGATATTCATGACTTTATCTTTGAGAAGTCGGCAGAGAGAAGCAGCCAGAGGGGGAGAGGGAGATGGCGTCCTCTGTATTTTCATAGTTCTACTAGATCAAGAGTGACACTGGATATCTTGTTTATTTGTTTATTAAAATATTTGATTCATTATTTTTATTTTATGTGTATGAGTATATTGTCTGCATGTATGTAAGTGCACCTGTGTCGCACAATGCCCTTGGAGGTCAGAAGATGGCATTGGATCCCCTGGAACTGGAGTTAGTGCAGATGGTTGTTAGCCACCATGCAAGTGCTGGGAACCAAACCCAGGTCTTCTGCAAGTGCACCCAGTGCTCTTAACTGGTGAGCCATCTCTGCAGCCTGTCTGATTACTTATTACTTGTGGAAAAACTTAAGAATATTTGTTCATTCAAACATTAAACATTTCTTTCTAGTTTGGGATCTTATTTCATTTATTTATTTATGTATTTATTTTAAATTGAAACTTTGCAATTTTTTTTGTATTTTTGAGACAGGGTCTCCCTTTAGTCCCAGATGGCCTGGAGCTCACTATGTGGACCAGGCTGGCCTTGAACTCAGAGAGATCTGCCTGCCTCTGCCTCCTGAGTGCTGGGATTAAAGGCGTGTGCCACCATGCCCAGCTGAAACTTTGCAAATTTTATACAATATATTTTGATCATATTTCGATCCCCTCCTGTATCCACACACCCTTTCTAACCCTCCCACAAAATTTCTCCAACACACACACACACACACACACACACACACATACATGCGCACACGTATATACACACACACACACACACACACACACCTATAGAGTCAATTTTGTGTCCCCATTGTCCTTTGGTGTGGGTTCATCTATGAAGCCTGGTCAATGGACTACAAGTCCCACCCTTAAATGAGACTGAATCTCCCCTTCCTAGCACTCAGTGGTTGCCAGTAGTTCTTGAGGTAGGGTTGAGGTTTGTTACCCACCTCCCCACATCTATGCTGGGATTTTGTGTGGTTTAAGCTTAGGTGGGACTTGTTCATGTTGCCAGCGTTGCTGTGAGTTCATCTGAGTAACTGACCAGCTGCCTGGAAAACTATTTCCACCTCCTTTGGCTCTTTCACTTTTTCTGCCCCTTTTGCAATGATCCCTGAGTCTTGGGAGACATAAATGTGATAAAGGTGTACTCAGGGATAAGCAGTCTCTTAGTATGCACATCAGTCAGTTGTGGTTCTCTGTGTTAACCACCATCTGCATAAGGAATCTCCTCTGCTGATAGTTAAGAGATGCATTAATCTATGGGAATAATAATAAGTCACTAGATATCATTTGGATATTATATATATTTAACAGAGTATTAGTATTAGACTTTCTCCTATAGCCTACCCTCAAGCCATCTAGCCTCAATCTCTTAGGGGTTTTTTTTCGGCTTGATGCTGGAAGGCCAGGTGTGGTGATGCACACCTTTAATCCTAGCACTGGGGAGGCAGGGGCAGGTGGATCTCTATGAGTTCAAGGCCAGCCTAATCTATGTAGGGAGTTCCAGGACAGCCAGAGCTACAGGGAGACCCTGTCTCAAAAAGACCCCCCCCAAAAAAAATAAAAGCTGGTTACTCCTTTATATTTGTGCCCCTATTATGCCTGGACGTATCATCCTGTTGTTGTAGCTTACAGTATTAACAGCTGGGAAGGTTTATGCTAAATGCTATCCTCAGCTAGCTTACATAGCACTTTCCAGCACTACAAAAACCAGACAGTGAAGATGAGGCTTTGAATTCAGCACCAGCTTGTTTTCTGCTTGTTTGTTCTACAGTTCTTGTGTATAGTGTCTTTAGAGTACAAGTGTATCCTTCAAATGCATCCTCCCAGCAACCCACTTCCTCCATCTGGTCCCACCTCCTAAATGTTCCATCATCTCCCAACAGCACCATCATCTGGGGACCTAATGTTCAAGAGCGTGCAGGGGGCATTCCAGATCCAAACCATAACAATAACCTTTACTTTTTAAAGGATTTATTTACTTTTATTTTCTGTGTATGAATGCTTGCCTGCAGATATGTATGCATTCCTTGGATGTTCAATGTCTGATGAGTCAAGAAGAGGGCACTGGATCCTGGAATTGGAGTTATAGATGTTTGCAAGCTGTCATATGGGTGCTGGGAACTGAACCTGGGTCCCAAAATAACTAAATCTCTTTCAAGATCATTACTTTTTTCATGTTTGGTATTATTCTTGAGTCATTTTTGATTATTTGATTTCCTTGTCCCCATTTTATCTTATTGAAGTTCTGGAATTTATCAGCACAGTCTTATACATAGTAATTATGTAACTTCAAAGAAAAATTCCTTCTCTTGTACATGGTAGCTATGTAGCCTCAAACAATTCTTTCTCTGTGCTGGGGAGATTGCTCAGTGAGTAAAGGCTCTTTCCACCAAGCCTAACAACCTAAGTTTGGTCCACAGGACCCTCCACAGTGGAAGAAAAGAACTGAATCATCAAAGTTGTCCTCTGACCTCTACACACATCTCCACTCATGATTTATTTTTTATTATAAAATCCTTCTTATATGTCTTTCCTTAATTTAGGGAAGTTTTCTTCTAGAGTCCTATTGAAGATCTGGTCAATGTCATTGGCCTGAGATTCTTCCCCTTCCAGTATACCTGTGATGTATAGATTTGGTCTTTTCATCATTTTCCACATTTCTTGTGTATTCCATTACTGTGTTTTTATTATTTTTACATAGTCTTTGCTTAAGAAGTCCAGATCTTCAACTTTGTCATCCATCTTGACATTCTGTTTTCTGTTTCATTCATTCTGCTTGTGAGGCTTTCTCCTGTTGTTTCCAATTGGCTTGCTGAGATTTTCAATACCATGTTCATTTCTGTTTGGGTTTTCTTCAATATTTCTATCTCTTTTGTGAATTCACTTTTCAAGTCATGAATTGTTTTGGTTATTTCATTCAGCTGAATATTTGTGTTTTCTTGAGCTTCCACCACAAGTTTATGCCTAGTCTTTCTGACTTCCTTGAGTCATTTATGTTTTCTTTAAGTTCTTTGATCATGTTTATGATTGTGTTTTATATTCTGTGTCCTGGGCTCTGTAGGGTGGTTCTCATTGTCATACACTTCTGTGGGACTAGTGGCTTTTTCTGGGCACATATTCTCTTGATTCTTCATATTATTTGTGTTTCATATTATTTGTGTTTTTGCACTTCATTTTTTGCACTAACATTTGGGCATGTTAGTGTTTTTTGTTGGTTGTGTGTCTGCTGGGAAATTGTAGTCTGTCTTTGTTTATTAGAATTCTAGTTCTGTTTATATTATTTATGTAGATTGATAGAGTTTTTTCCTCAGGTATGAAAAACTAGCTGGTGTGTGCCTCCGGTTCTTGTAGGACACCAGGCTGGTCTGGGTGGTTGGTGGGTCAGGGTACTAGGTGGGTCAATCTGTGTCGAGCAAATCAGGACTCCAGGTGAAGGTGGGGTAGGGACTGCCTGTGGAGGGTCTTAACCAAAGTAGGCTAGAGGATTTAGCTACTTTGGGTTAGGAAGCTAGTCCTGAGATCTGGGTCCGAGGAATTGAGGCAGGTCTGGGCCCAAAGCTAGCAGGGGTACAGAGTCCGGGTGGTGGATTGGAAGTGTTGAGGCTATTCACAGGGGAGTGGAATAGAGACATAGTGGGCAGGATCTGATTTAGCTGCATTGTAGGAGGCTGGTCTGTATTAGGCAGGTCAGGAGCAAGGGGAAGGTTGAGAGGTGGGGATTACCTGTGGAGGGCCTTAGCAAACTATGCTAGTGGGTTTAGCTAGTGTGGGGTAGGTAGGTAGTCCAAAGATCTGAGGCAGAGGAATTGGAATAATCTTGGGGATATTTTTATTTATTTTAAAATATATTTTTACTTAATCCCAATACTCAAGAGTTGGAAGGAGGCAGATCTCTGTGAGATTGAGGCCAGCATGATCTACATACTGAGTTCTAGTCCAGCTGGAGCTACAGGAAGATCCTGTGTGTATATCTATATATCTCTATATATCTCTATATATCTATCTATATCTATATCTATATCTATATATATATATAAATTCTTTGGGAATTTCATACACTATATTTTGCTAATACTCAACCCCTCTTTCCTCTAACTTTTCTCAGATATGCCCTCATGTCCTTTCCCAATTTTGTGTTCTCTCTTTTTTTTTTCATTTTATCTTTTTAAAAGTATTTTAGTAACCCTGGGCTGGAGAGATGGCCTAGTGGTTAAGAGCGCCGACCGCTCTTACAGAGGACCCGGGTTTGATCCCCAGCACCCACATGGCGGCCAAGAACCATCTAAAACTCCAATTCCCGGAGAACTCCAGTTCCAGGGGAATCCGAGACCCTCTTCTGACCTCCGCGGCATTGCACGACACGGGTGCACAGACTTGCATGCAGACAGTACATTCATACACATACAATAAATAAATAAAATTAATAAAAAAAATTTAAAAAAAAAGTATTTTAGTAACCCATTGAGTCAAATTTCTGCTGCCTATATACTTACAGAGGTTCACCAGAGGGTCCTACCAAGGGCCACACACTTATAAGAAAACCACCCCCTCCACGGAAACCATCAGCCTTTGGTAGCTCATCAGTTAAGGGTGAGAACTCCTGATCCCATCCCCGTTCCTTGCACGAACTTTGACTGGCTTGACTTGTGTGCTGATCGTATGCAGGAAACCACAGCTCCCCTGACTTTATGAGTGCAGTGGTCCTCTCATGTCCAGAAGATGCTGTTTCACTTCAGTCCTCCCTGACCTCTGGCTCTTAGAATCTTTCTACCTCCTTTTCTGGGATTTTCCCTGGACCTTGATGATAGGGCAGTTACAGCATTGCAGATGTCTTGTTTGTGGCTGACCATCCATTATATTTATTCTCTCCCCTTTGTCCAGTTAAGAGTTTCTGTGTTACCCACTGTCCACTACACAAAGAAACTTCTCTGATGAGGTCTGAGATCTACACTGATCTATGGTTAGAGATTTATAGATTTAGAGGGCAGTTTGATGATGTGTCAGTTTGCAAAATGACAGCATTAGGTTCACCCTGGGTCCTTTGAGCTCCCCAACTGTGGGTTCTTGGCCCTGTTTATAGTACTGAGCACGTGTTTCCCTCTGTGGAGTAGGCCTTAAATCCAGTCAGAAAAGCTCCTGCCACTGTCGCCCTCATGGGCATATCTAGCCATGCTGATCTTATTTTAGTTATTCATTGTATATGTTTTTGTGTGCAGGTATGCTTGTGGAAGTCGGAGGAAACTTACAGGAATTGATTCTTCAACCAGGTGAGTCTCAGGGATCTAACTCAGGTCATCCGGCTTGGCAGCAAGCTCATTTACCTGGTGCGCCATCTCATCAGCCCTTTATATTTAAATACAAAAACTCAATAAAGTAGAACATTCTTAGCCATGGAAATGGGTGGGAAGGACTGTGGAAGCTAGACTGGAGACACTTTTGATTGAATACTGCTTTTTCCCAGTGTACACGTCTTTATGCCACCTATCATCTGGATATCAGGAAACATGTACAATCACCAATCCCATGGACGTAGGGCTCGTATAGAGCCCAGTTAAGGATCCCAGCCAAACTATTTTCCTCCCACTGTATCTCCGTGTTTGAGAAACATCAAATCCTTCAGCAGAGAGAAGCAGCAGGAGGTAATGCAATAATGACACAGCTTTCATGGACAGGGCCTAGGTTGTAAACACTCAGATGCCACGGGGGTGTCACATTAGTTCAGGGTTAGGACTGAGGACTCCTGCATTTCAGCAGATTTCCCGGGTTTAGACTAAATTCTATCCCTTGCTAGCCATTGGAATTTGGGACAGTTACTTTGCCTGTCTGTGCCTCAAGTTACTGTTTTGTAAAATGAAATGAGCTCACTTGCTGATTCAGCAAATTAGCGACTACGGCTTCCTGTGTGTCAGACATTGTTCCAGAGTTTGAGAATGCAGCAATGAACCCAGTACCTGATGGCGGAGTTTATTCTTGGAGGTTTTTATGTCTGGGGAATATAGGGTTTTTTGTTTGTTTGTTTGTTTGTTTGTTTGTTTTCTCTTAAAATCAAACTCTTGCTGGCCATTACATCCTCAGTTTTCTTCTCTTTTTTCTTCCCCGTTGGGACTCCCATTAAGCCTATATCCACTGTTTGACGGCTTCCTACAGGTGTCTAAAGTCAGGTTGATTTTCTTCACCCATTTTTCTCTATGCTTGTTGGTCTGCATAATCTCTTGGCTCTTCTCAGGTTTTCTTTCTTCTACTGGCTCTGCTAGGAAGAAGAGCAAGGAAGGTGTGTTGCGATGGACACCACTTGAGCAAGAGGACATACGGCATCCTTCCCTGGGAAGTGACATCTGAGTTGAGACCTGAACCAGACGGCCTTTTGTATATTCAAGGAAAAAACGGAAGTGTGAATGTGGCCAGTTCTCCCCAAAGAAAGGAGGACGAATGTGAAGGGGCATGGTCGAGCCCATGACTGGAAGCACTGGGGTTTCCTCCTGGCTGCAAACAATTAGGAGATTTCAGTAGGACCTGTTGAGATATCTTCTAGACTTGAAAGAAACTAACCAGTGATTGGAAAGTAGTGGGCCACTGGGAGTAAGAGCTGACGCAAGGGGACTCAAGGAGGACGTTGTCAAACACTCAAATTTAGATACAGTCGGGTGAAACACTCAGCTTTGGAATGTAGTTGGAGGTAAAGTTGATAGGATTTAACTGATAATTGTCCCGTATCCTGTGGGACTCAGTTACTAGTGGGTTTCGAGGGGAGACCCCAGACCTGAAATATAATGGGCGAGAGAAAAGAGCGAAACTTTGCAAAGGTTGTCAAAGTCTACTTTATTGAGCACAAGCCATTGTATTTATTTTGCAGAAGGCAAGAAATAGGGAGGGGGTGGGTGAAACAGGGTAATCAGTCGGTCGGGCTCTCTAGTGTCAGAGGAGGGTCTGTTTTTGCAAGATCACTGAGTTGAGACATCGGGCTGGAGTATCTGGTGACTTTTGCTGCACGTCCGCACCCAGCTCTTGGGAAAGGCTGGTGGCTTTTACTGCACGTCCGCACCCAGGCTCGAGGTGACAATTCACAGAGTCAACTTCCTTGTAAGCAAGCTCAGCGTAAGCAAGCTAAAGCCTGCGGCTCCTTACATATCCCCCTTCTTTACATTAAGAAAGTATGGATAAGTATCAGGCAGAGTGGTGTCTGCAGCTGATTATGTGACCGTCCCTGTCTTAGGTTCGAGCCCTACAAGACCCTCTTCCTTACCTGTCTTTGGACACCCTGTCGTCCTCAGGGCTCCTGTCTTAGGTTGGTAAGAGGGGAGAGGAAGTTGCCCATCTTTGGGGTGGCCACCTGGGCTGCTACTTGTAAATTTTTGAGATAAGCAAGGCCAGTAGCTGAAAGCCTGAATAGGTACAGATTTGGCTTCCAGCATCCTTTTACAAAAAGAGGGGGAGCCCCACTTGTAAAGGTGGGTTTTCAAGTATCTATGTTCATATTTTGAACAACCCAAGGTTCCCATGTTCAGTCCATATTGTTGTAATCTCACAATTCACCCCTGTCTCTCCGCAGCCCTTACATTCTACCACGCCTCCTCTTCCGCAAGTTGGTCCCTAGGCTTTGGGAGAGGGGCACAGGTGGGTGAGAAGCAAAGCAGCGTTTGCTCTGGAGATGTCATTTTTGACTCTAGCCAGGTTGTTTCCCTTCATGGGTTGACAGCTTATCCAGGGTACCTTTTTAATCCTACTAACAAAGCACAAGCAATTAGTTGTACAGGCATTTAAACAATATTATTATGGCAAGCTAAGCTGTGAGCATAGACACAGATGTTTGGATGGTATGTTAATCCACAAGCTGTGATTTTTCTATAAAAGATGACAAGTTCTTATTGTGGCTCATATAATCTCTTAACCACTAGAGGATATAAGCTTATGGCATCAGCTATGAATTATTCTTCCAAGGAGATAGCTAATAGCCAATTAGATTTGGGATATGTATAGATACATGGCTGCCACTGTTGCACAGTATCTCCAGGCAGCTGAGGTGTAGCTGATACTGACAGAGGAGTCTTGCTTGATTCAAGGAGACTAACGCTTTGTTTTATCGCATTAGTGGCCTTTGGTAATGTTCTCTGGCATTCCAGAGGCCAACTGTACATTAGCAAGTGATGTCTCAAAATATTTTTTTTTTATGCTACACCAGATCTTTGACAACAGGGACTTACCACCTTTTCCTTGCTATCCCATTTTTTTACAGGCAAAAGGCCTTTATAATTTGGGGGGGTTTGGATTCCCCCAGCCAACATCTCCTTGGCAGGACAATCCATTGCTGACATCGGAGCTCTCCTGTAATAATATATTGTGCTCAATTGTACCACTTATAAATTACATTTATATTTAGCTTTAGATAGAGAACCATCCTTGTACAGTTTCTAAGTCTATCAGTCAATCAAAGAAGGCAGTTATACCTGTCTCACAAGCATTTACCATTATAGCAGTAATTTTCGATCCACAGCTGGGGGACGACCCCACTACATCACATTCCTCCTTCTTATATAAAGGTCAGAGGTAGAAAGGTTTCTCAGCATCTGGAAGGTAAACTTTATCAGACCACATCATAAACAGTTATCCCAAATAGAATTTAGAGAAATGTTCAATGTCTGTGACTCAGGCAATCTGAGGTTTCTTTTTCTTCAAAGTCCAGATGGGTCAAGCCTCTCTGCTGGCATTTTTCAGTCCATCTTGTAGTCAAAGATTGTGTATTTTCAGACATTTAGGTTGGTGTTTCTACCTGTGGGAACATACAAATCTCCTTCCATTGTTAGCTTAAAAATTTTTAAATTAAAAATTTATCAAAAAGTTTGGACTATAGAGGGAATATTATTCCACCTCCCTCTTTTTTGATCAATAGATGCCTAAGTTGTATTACAAATACCCATAAACAGGAACCAAGGTGTAAGTCTTCATCAAATTTATCCAAACTGTTTATCCTTGACTGTATGTTTATTTGGGAAATGAACTCAGACTTAATTTTTTTAAATTATCCTACAAGTAAAGGAAAAATTTTACAAGGTGATACTGTAAAACACAGAAAAATACAGAGACCATCTGTGTGCCTTAATCCCAAAGCCATTGTTGGAAATTCAATACAGATTACAAATGAAACAATTAACATCTTATTTTTCCAATTAGTTTAAATGTATTACCATTTTAAACTGTAAACCTTACAAGGTGGATTATAATAGTTGTCTTTTTTTAAGTTCTTGGCCTTTCCTAGGCCTGGCATGAAAACCTACTTTAAAGATTTTTTAATATCTAGCTCTTAATAATATATATATATTTTTTATAGTTATTATGTTCATCAATCAATTAAAGATTTGGCTAGATATGTCCCATGAGAAGTTGTTACCATCATTACCATCTTGATTACTTTTTTATAGTTATCATCATTACCATCTTGATTAATTTTTTATACACCTTTTTATTTTTTATTTTTAAACATTCAAAAACTTATCAACACTTTAATACACTGAAAACCTGGTTGGATCTTTGTTTTAGGTGTTGAAAGAGTGTAACCAGTGTAGATTCATTATTCCAAATTCCTTGATAGATAACCCATAACCTTTGTTGAAATCGAACCATGTTTTGGCTGTTTAATATAAATTTGCTTCTTAAGATGGAAGGGCCAGTTCCAACTTAGAGGCAATGTTTTTATATTACATGTCTATTAACATAATATACTTAGAACACAAAAAGTACACTCATCCGTACACACATGTGCGCGCACATATATACATACACACATACATACATAAGAAAGATTTGTTAGGTTGACCTGTAAGAGAAGAAAGCCATATCGTTTGATGTCCAATGAAAAACATGAAATTTTTATAATTTGTTATAGGGCTATTTTTACATAATTAGAATAAATGTCCTAGTAACTCATAAAACAGCTGAGATCCATATGCCACCTTTTAGGCCCATTTGTAACCACTTGCCTTTAATGAACTATACCTAAAGTTTACTATTCTTTCCCTATCCTGTCCCTTCTGGTCAATTACTCCTAAGCTGTGCCTCTTGTTAAGCCTAACTGACCCTATATTATTTACAAATCTAAAGATTGAGGATTCCCAAAAGTAGACAGGCCAAAGTTGTTTGTAGTCTTGAAATGATCCATCTTGTCTTGCTATTAAGGACTTTAGAAGAATAATAATTATTCATAATCACAACAATTATAACCATTATTAATTATTATTAATTATCAATAATTACCATTAACCATTATTAGTCACAATAATAATTATGAATAATAATGTTCAAAAATAGCAGCCAATAATGAACAATTTACCATTAGACTGAATTTTTATCAATTATTATTGATAATTATATTAAATAACAATAATTATAACTATTAATAACAATTACTACTAATAATTAACAACAATTTATCATTAAACTGAATAATATGCATACTATAAACCCAATTAAAAATTGTTAACACTAAGGGGTATAAAGCAAACATTTTCTATGAATCGAATTTATTTTTGTTTATAGTTAGTTAAATAGATTTAGACCTGTAGGACTATAATGAATTGAAAGCAGGAACTCACACTCACTCACACATACACACAGCTTGAAGATAGGCCTAAAGAAGCATAAAACAGTTTTATTCAAAGAATTTCTTATTTAAATTAAACCAAAATATCAATTTACGTTGTTAAAGAGACTTTTACCAATGTTCCTTAAAAAAAGACAATTTATCGGACCAAGTTTGTTTTGTTAGAACTTCAAGGCCTGTAA
>VZQC01014696.1:1117747-1136956 GCA_009823505.1 Rhizomys pruinosus
GTGATACACATGGAGGCAAAATAATTATATAAATAAATAAATAAATAAATAAATAAATAAATAAATTTAAAGCTAACATGATGGCATATACCACATACATGTATTCCCAGCACCAGAGAGACAGTGACATGTGGCTCTCTAAGGCTTACTGGCCCAGAAGCCTGGCCTCAAAAAACCAAGATGGGTAGTTCCTGAGGAATGACACTTGAAGTTGTACAGGCTCACAAATACACACATGCACATGCACATGCACACACAAACACACACACATATATATATACACACATATACACATATATATATATACACACACATATTCCCCCCCCCCCCCTATATATATATATATATATATATATATATATATATATATATATATGTGTGTGTGTGTGTTTTGTCTACATGTATGTAAATGTGCCATATGTGTGGCATGCCCATGGAGACCAGAAGAGGGAATTGGATCCCTGGAACTGGAGTTAAGGATGGTCATTAGCCACCATGTGGGTGCAGGTAACTGAACCCAAGTCCTCTGCAAGAACAGCCAGTGCTCTTAACACTGAGGCATTTCTCTAGCCCCAGAACTGAATATTTAAAAGAATTTCCAGACGATATAAAAGTATAGATGGGCCTCTGAGATATTTGCAGTTAAGACCTCGTATTGACAATGGAGAAACAATGCAAGCAGTGATCCTTTATGCAGATTAATATTGAGTACAGCCTAAGCCAATCCAGGTTGATAACTCTATAAAGTTGCTGCCCAAGTTGTCTGTCTTATGACCAAATTCATGGAAGTAGTGCATCTTGTATTAGCCCTCCCTATCTTCATCTGACCTTTATTTTACAAACTTTTGCCCCAAGCCTCATCTTTTCTTGAAGAAACAGACTTGGAATATCAGCCTCGTGGTAGGACTTCCTTTCTGCAGGAGTTTCCAACCAGTGGCCTCTGGCAATGCCACTTTAGTTCATGGATGAGAACTCCAGACAAGAATGTGCTGAAGTTTATTTGGGCATCACCTGATTTTTCATTGGGCCAGAGGAATGCAACTGCTTAGCAGTTTTTGTAGAAAAGCAGGTTTGTTAGCAATTTATCATTGTTTAACCCCTATAGCTGCCAAATTCACCTTATCATCTGGTCCACAGGTGATTCTGTCTCTTAGGTTAATTTTAAGGAAAGGTGTCCTAGAGTTATAGGGAAGAGAAAGGTGGGTGAAAGTTTGAGGTACAAGTCCCATTGGATGTTTCTTCTCCTTCCTCTCCTCCTCCTCTTCCTCTTCCTTCACCTCTTCCTCCTCTTCCTCTTCCTCCCCTTTCTATTTTTAGAATTAATACTTTCTATATCCTCTAGTTGTGAAGTCATAACATCCACAGATGTTAGTTTTGTAAGTGTGAACAAGGCAGTAAGAAAAATGGACAAGCAGACTGTTCAGTGTGCCAGGAACTTGGGTATGAATTTTCAAGAAGGAACATCTTCCAGTTTACTGCTGAACAGCAAAACATTTTACTCTCTTCTCCTGTTTTCTTTGTGGTGCTAGGGAAGGGTTGGGTGAGAAAGTTTGATTGGGCTGGTGGAAAAGGAATCAGAACTTGCAAAGGTGTTCTTTTCTAAACCAGCTGGGTTCTCTGTCCTGTATGTTGTATTTGGTTTGAGTTTTATTGATTCATAGTTGAAATACATAAAAGCTAGTGCCAGAATTGAAAAGTCATCTGGAATGAAAATAAGAGCTGACTGACCTCATGTGAAGAATGTTGTTCACTAGAGACAAGTGGGAAGGTTACCTGGTGGTGGGGGCTGTTATGTCATTCAGTTTTGGTGGTGTTGGGGGGTTTGTGGGTGGGGCAAGCATGCCGAATTCTGGTAAATGTTCTGAAGGGGAATCCTTACATGGCCCAAGCATTTGGAGCTTTCGTTGCTTTCTTTCTACTGCTGTACTGCCAACTCCTCAGGTATAGAAAAGTTAGTTCCCTTCATTTCCATACACGCTACTAATTCTCCAATAAGTAGATGTTTTTCTCATTGATTCAATTTAAGACAAAGATGAGCAAACCAGAAATATATTGTGCTACTGCTTTGTGAAGATCGAAGTTTTTATTCTTTATTTTTTTCTGCAGCACTGGGGATGGACCCTAGGGCCTCACATGTGCTAGGAGAGAGAACATTGAGTTATGTCTCTAGTTCCCTGACCCTCTTTTTACTTCTAATTTATTGTTTATCATTATCATCATCATTATTATTATTGGTCTTTTTGAGGCAGGGTCTCCCTGTACCATCAGCTGTCCTGGAACTCACTATGTAGATCAGGCTTGAACTCAGAGATCCACCTGTCTCTGTCTCTGGAATGCTGAGATTGAAGGCATGTGCTACCATGCCCGGCTTTGTTTTTACTTTTTTTTTTTTTTTTGGTCTTTTTGAGACAGGGTTTCCCTTTAGCCCCAGCTGGCCTGGAACTTCCTATGTAGATCAGGCTTGAACTCAGAGATCCACCTGTCTCTGTCTCTGGAATGCTGAGATTGAAGGCATGTGCTACCATGCCCGGCTTTGTTTTTACTTTTTTTTTTTTTTTTGGTCTTTTTGAGACAGGGTCTCCCTGTAGTCCCAGCTATCCTGGAACTCACTCTGTAGACCAGGCTGGCCTTGAACTCACAAAGATCCACCTGTCTCTGCCTCCCAAGTGCTAGGATTAAAGGCGTGCGCCACCATGCCCAGCTTTGTTTTTACTTTTAAATTATGTGCACGTGTCTGTGTCTGTGTGTAGGTATGCGTACATGTGCTTCAGAGAATTTTCCTCCTGGAGGACACACTTTTCTCCCACCCACCTCTGCCATTTCTTGTTCCCTGGTTACCAGGCAATGCAAGGAGTGGACTCTCTAATCTAAGTCTACAAAGTCACTTTGTAGACTTGCCTACAAAGTGATAGCAGAAAGCATACTCTCGAACAAGCCATGCACAGCAGTGCTTCCTTCTCAACATGTCCTCCAGAAGTCCTGGCATGAATTCTGTGCCCTCCGCTCAAGCTGATAAAATGGTGAGAGACCCCCAGCCCTGCATGGTGGGCTTTTATATGCCTCAGTGGCATCCCAGAGCTCCAGCATTCAGTGCACATTCCTGTGAGCATCATGGGCATACCAGCATTACAAGAACACTGTTGTGCAACCTTGCTGTGGGCTCAGCTTTGCCCTTAGCTCCTTCCACTAACCAGACTCCATAGTTCATAGCTTGTCTGATGATAAGTTCATTTCAAAGAAGATATAATTTATCCCACACTCCACTCCCTCTTCTTCGGCCCTTACAAACTGGATGAGCCAATTTCTGCTGCGAGAGTCCCTGGGCCTCAGAAGGGAGAGAGAGAGAGTCTGAGGAGACACATCAAGCTCTTGAGTCTGTCCAAATTCTGTTTTCCATGGACCAGTGGCTCATTCAGAAGTATTCTTCTTATTTCTACTAATAAAACACAAATAGCAAGAAGTACAGACATCTAAACAAACATTTACTATTATAATGAGTTACACTATGGGCACAAACACAAATGTTTGGATGGTATCTTAGTGGTGGCATTACAGCTTTTTAACAAAAGATGGCAAAAGCTCTTTAATGAGTCAACGGCTCCTAGTAGGGTAGCCCAGCCCTGGTACTGAAGCATTTACCTACCAATATGTCTTTTTTTTAGCATTATTTTTTCTTTATTTATTATTTTATGTGTATGAGTGTACTGTCTGCATGTAAGTAGGTGCACCCATGTCATGCAATGCTGCAGAGGTCAGAAGAGGGTGTCAGATTCCCCTGGAACTGGAGTTAAAGATGGTTCTTAACCACCATGCGGGTGCTAGGAATCAAACCTGGGTCCTCTGCAAGAGCAGTTGGTGCTCTTAACCGCTGAACCATCTCTCCAGCCCCATACCAATATGTATTATTTAACCACGAAGTTCCCAAAGATTCCATAGTTATACCTAGCCCTGGTACCCCTCTTTAAAGAATTTATTTGACAGCTTGGGTGTGCAGCCTTCTAAGATGTTCTTCCTCTCTGGACCAGGGCTCAAACTCCCAGGACTACAAGCCCCTGAGTCATTCTGGCCATCAGGTTAACAACCGGGTCTTAACCCTGGTAGAGAGGGGGAGGAGGGAGGAAGTTAAGCCTGGTGAAGGAAAGAGAAAGAAAAAGAATAAGGAAAAGACAGACTCAAAGAGACCAGCAGGAATTTCACAAGGGAATAACTCAGTTTATTGCTGTAATCCAGGGTATTTATACTGGACCTTGTAGGGGTTGGGAAGTACAGGATATCACACCATATACTCCAGATCACTACAGAAATGGGACAATGTTTTGCCAAAAGCATCAAAGACAGTTGGTGCCAGGCAGGTTTCAAAGGCAAGCAGGAGATCAGCAGGATTCCAGCCTGGTGGCTGGGGGTTGCCAGCTGACTTCCTAAGTGCTTCTGCCCAACGGAATCCCCACATTTATTCTTTGTTTCTGCAGGTGTATTGGATACCTCTCCAGCTGGTTTCACACCTGTAAAACATTCAGACATTATTAACATTAGGAATTAAATTAAACATAAGCCAGGTCCAGCATAGCATGGGAAGATTTTTATCTATTTGTACCAATTGTTGTCTGAAAGATCCATGCTGGGTACAATAGCATGAATAAGAGGCATTAATTAAGCTAGCTCTTCAGCATCTGTAGTCATTTTCTCAAACACATTTGGTATCCTGGGGTTTTTACATGCAGCCTCTCTGTATTTCTTTAGTTTTGATAGACTCATTGGGCTTGGATCAAGCTACCTAGCCCTGCACAAGGCCAGGGAGGTGTGGGTCTCCTTTGCTTCTGTTGTATTTTCTGGTTAGCTAGGTCAGGCAGGCAGATATTTTTACATGTTGGACTAAGTCACCTAGATTTCACAAAGTCTCCCTTACTTTACAAAGACTCTGGTGCTGTCAAGGGGCTCAACACAGCCATTAAAGTTTCTTACCACTCTCAAGGTCCTTGTTCAATCTATCTTTTTCTTAAATCACTGGTAAACACACCCCATCTGGCCCAGTACACTGAGCACTATATATAGCTTTCCTTATACCTAGTTCTCTCAGTAACACTTGCCCCTCTCTGATAATTTTCCACCCTCTGGTATTTATGGGAACCTTTATTGGGGATAACCACATGCTTCTGATGACTCTTATTAGCCAGTCCATTAGGGAATTATTCTTCTTGTGCTGTCTCAGGCTATGAAGCTTATGTCTCAAGGCAGGATGGGTGGTTATATTAGTCAGCTTTCCTGTTTCTGTAGCACTTAAAATAATTCCACCCACTCCCGGGACTCAAAGCCTAACAAGTCAGGTGGTGAGGAGTTCCTTCACTGCCTGCTTAAAAGTCTTTCCTAATTCCAACAACTCCAGTGCTGAGTATTCCCTGACTGTCTTAGTTTCCCACACTGGGCCATCACTAAAGCCACCATTAGCATATTGAGACATGGATTTTTCTTTCTTTGTATTAAAAGTCAAACCGAGGGGCATCTGGTGCTTCTCTTATATCATCTCCCCTTTATTATCTGCCTTCTCCCCCGGGTCTCCTAGGTGCAAAAAGTGGCAGGCTGACACTTCTATCTCCTTTTCTCTTCAATGCAAGTTACTGACGAGGTCAGAGGCCAAGACTGAGGAGGCCAGCTTCTTATATTTTTCTTGCTCTAACTTTTGCCTTTGAGCTCTCTTTGGTCTGTCTCTCCTACTTGGTATATATCCTTGATAACATTCAGTAGGATCCAGGCCACTTCAGCCACAGTTTGTTGCACACTTGCCTTTTATCTATTTTCAGGCCTTTAAAGTCTGCACCAGGCCCTCTGTAGTTTTCAAAATAGTTCCATAATCAAACAGCAGCCCCCACTGCTCAAGTGAACATGCTACTCTGTACCATTTAGAAGTGGGTGGCCAGCTGGGGATCTTTCTCTCTGGCTCTATTGGCCTATTTGACTTACTCTAGTTCCACACCTTAAAGTTGATTGTGCAATCCATGCTACAGCTACTGCTATGCCAGCAAATGCTGTGCAAATAATCCACCATGCAAGATTCCCTCTGCATTTTCCTTCAGCCTTCCCCATAAAGGATACTCTGTCATCACTTTCCTGTGTGCTTGCTTTTGCCTAATCCTGCCTTGATTACACCAAATCTGTTGCAGAGAATTTTCCTCCCAGCATCCTGCCCCACCTCTGCTGTTTCTGGTTCTCTGGTTACTAGGCAATGCAAGGAGTGGACTCTCCAATCTTAGTTGGGCTAGAGAATTTATTAGCCTTACTTATAAATGATGGCGGAAAGCATACAGTCACACAATCTCTGCAGGAAGCATACACTTACACAAGCCTTGCACAGCTGTGCTTCTTCTCAACATGACTGCCCAGAGTCCTAGCATGAATGTGCCCTCTGCCCATGCTGGTAAAATGTTGAGAAACCCAACCCTGCCTGGTGGGGTTTATATGTCTCAGCGGCATCCCAGAATTCCAAAGTTCAGTGCGTGTGCCCTTGAGCATTGTGGGAATGCCGGCATCATAGGAACACCAGGGTCACAGGAACACCATTGTGGGAACCTTGCTGCAGGCTCAGCTTTGCCCTTAGCTCCTCCCTCTAACCAGACTCCATAGTTCTAAGCTTATCTTGTGATTGTTAAGCTGAGAAGCCCAGGATGGATGTCAAAAGATGGCATGGACCAGAAGGGACCCAACCCTTCTCTTCTGGCCCAAAACCCATGCTGGAGACCTCTGAACAAACGAAAGAGGGCCAACTTTCCTAGTTCCCCTTTCCTGACAAGCTAATCCAACCCCACCCCTTGATGTTGCCAGACCACCCATGCTTCTACCCAGGGGGTCAGTTTTTACCTTACTTGGACATTAGTCCAGCTCTCTGTTGGCATGTCATCCCCCTGCCCCCAGAGACCTATAAAATCCCCCTACCCCAAACCAAGTGTGTGACTTCTCTGGCCTCCTTCTGTGAGAGCACTGAACCTGTTTGGAAGATGCTCCCAATGAACCTGCTTTTGTACTCTTTGATTTGGTCTGATTCTGATTTACTGTGTTGGTGGACAAACCTTTCAGTGATAAGTCCATTTCAAAGAAGATACATTTTATCCCACAACATGAGTGTAGGAACCTACGGAAGTCAGGATATGGTGTTGGTTCTCGTGGAGCTGGAGTTAATAGGTGGTTATGAGCTGTCAACATGAGTTCTGGGAATTCAAGTCCTCTCGAACAGAAACAAACATTTTTAATCACTTAATCATATCTCTAGCCTCTACCTTATTTTTGAGACAGGGCCTCACTAAGTTGCCCAGGCTGGCCCTGAACTCACCTCACAGCTTTGCTGGCCTTCAGCTTGTGATTCTCCTGCCTCAATCTCCCAAGGAGCTAAGACTACAGGTGTACAACTGTGCTTTACTGCAGATTGGATTTATACTGACATAAGCCAAAATAAGCCAGGAGGAGGTTAAAAGAACACTGGTTGCTCCTGAAGAGTTCCTGGGTTCGGTTCTCAGCATCCACATGGCAGCTCACAATTGTCTATAACTCCAGTTCCAGAGGGATCTGATACCCTTTTCTGGCCTCTATGGACACTGCATGACACAGGTGTACTTAACACACATGTAGGCAAAATACTCATACACATAAAATAAAAATCAATTAAAGAAAAACAATATTTTAAGATTTGAAAAGTTAGTTTTATGGTATTTGAAGGATATTATGGACAATCAAATATTCCTATCTTTAAACAACTATTAGAATTAATGTAATTGGGCACCCTCAGGTAAATCTATTACCTTTCTAAATCACACATGTTTAAAAAAAATGATAGCAACAATAGTTTCTTGATTATGTCAAAGGGTTTCTTTTTTTTTTTTTTTTTTTTTTTTGGTCTTTCAAGACAGGCTTTCCCTGTAGTCCCAGCTGTCCTGGAGCTCACTCTGTAGATCAGGCTGGCCTTGAACTCACAAAGATCCCCTGCCTCTGCCTCCCAACTGCTAGGATTAAAGGCGTGCGCCACCACGCCCAGCCAAAGGGTTTCTTTTCCTCTTATTTTTTTTACATTTAATATTTATTTATTTATTTATTTATTTATTTATTTATTTATTTATTTTGAGACAAGGTCTCCCTATAGCCCCAGCTTTCCTGGAACTCACTCTGTAGACCAGGCTGGCCTTGAACTCACAGAGATCCACCTGTCTCTGCCTCCTGAGTGCTAGGATTAAAGGCGTGCACCACCAGTCCTGGCTTAAAGAGGGTTCTTAGCCACCACGTGGGTGCTGGGAATTGAACCCCAGTCCTCTGCAAGAGTCAGTGCTCTTAACCACTGAGACATCTCTCCAGCCCCCAGTTAAACAATTTCTGTATCTCTTGCTTTCCTGGGCTGTTCTTTCTCCTGCTTTTTCAACACCAGTGCATGTCACCTTTGTGTAGCACTTCTCTCCATCCTGACAGGTTAGATGCTCTCTTCTGTGTCCTCACAGTACTTCTGCAAGCACCTTCTCACTGGACTGTTCATATTATAAGTTTGAGTTAGGGACTTACAGGCAGACTATGATTTATTGACTATAGAGGCATCTCCAGTTTCTTACGGGGTCTCTGGAATGCTTTCCAAATAAATGAACAAGTTATTTCAATACATATTTAGTGAGTGCTTCCCGTGTGTCAAACACCTTGTTAAGTCAGAAGGATATAATGTTAATCAAAAACTGACAGGGTACTTGCCTTCCCAGAGATATAGTCTAGTGAGGCTGACAGATATCAACCAAATACACAACCAGTTCTGTAAGTATACATATATCAAACACTACTAATCTTTTATTTCGTAGTACAGAAGCCGAAGGAACTAATCACTTAGTACTTAAAATATTGCAGTTTTAGACCATGCAGAATTATTAAAGATAAATAATAATCATTGCCATCTATATGTACTGAGCTGTTATGACTGAATCACTTTAAAAGGATTATCATGAAGTGCACAGAGCTTAGACTGGGGGATTTCACCAGACCACTTGAAGCACAGAGTACCATGGCTAAGTGAGCCACACACTCCTTCCAAAACTAGAATTGTGGAGGGAGTGTCCAAGTGGGAACACAGTAGTGATTCTGGGTGCAAGGCAATAAATAAAACAGTGAACCTGAGACAACTTCAGTCCCACAACACCAAGCCCTACAAACAACTTAGATGAACTGGATGGCAGGAAGCAGAGTGAGCCCAGTGCTCAGGAGGGTACCAACTGGGTTGTTACCTACCTGGTTTTTGGAGAACCTTCAGAAAAGAAAGGTAAGAGTGATTTAGACTTCCAATGGATGACCAAAATTGAAAACCTGAAACCTAGACAAGTCAACACTCCATAAACAAGGAGAAAATAACAAAAACATCTGAAGGAAGCAAGCAAAGCAAGCCTTCAACACAGTAAAGAAACATTTGAGATTCAAGTCAGAATAAAACAACAACAACAACAACAACAAAAACAACCCAACCAAACCCACATGCCAAAAACACAATGAAAGATCAACATTGTGTTGATCAACATGGGAAAAGCACAGCATTCCACACCTAACTCTACCAACCCTATATAAGATTCCTACAATGACATCTCCCTAGAGGTAACTCAGGACACAGGTCTTAGAAGAACAATTGCACACATATTCAAAGAAATCAAATAACATAAAGAACAAGTCAGAGAACTAAAGAGAGAGAATGAGACACTCAAGGACCTAGAGGGAGAGAATGACAAACTTTAGAAAGAACTAAAGGGAGGGAATGACAAACTACAGAAATAACTACAGGAAGAGAATGACAAACTCTGGAAAGAAGTAAAAACACTTAAAAGATTCCATGCTAAAATAAAAAAGGAAACCAACCAGTGAAGCAAGGAGCTACAGGAAGAGATTAAGAAGCTCCAAAAGGAAGTGAAAATACAAAAGAAATCAAAGAATGAAATGAAAAAGGAAATCGAACACTCATCCAATCAAGAGGAAAGGATGGGAAAAAGCCTCAAAAGTAGAATGGAGGAAGCAGAAAAAAAGAATATCAGACCTGGAAGATAACACAGAACAATTAAAAAGCAAAAGTAAAGATTATGAAAAATTTAAAAATACACAAAAGTGGAACAACCAGGAAATGTGGGACACTATGAAAAGATCAAACTTCTGCATCATGGGGATAGAGGAAGGAGAAGATTCTCAAGAGAATGGTATTGATAAGATCTTCAACAGAATAATAGATGAAAATTTCCCCAAACTAAAAAAGACAAACCCATATAAATACAAGAAGCACATAGAACTCCAAATAGAGAAGATCAGAAAAGAAACTCTCCATGCCATATCATAGTTAAAACGCTAGAGATGCCAAACAAAGAGAAAATTCTGAAAGCCACAAGAGAAAAACAACGAGCTACATATAAGGGGAAACCCATAAGAAGTACAGCTGACTTTTCAGGGCAAACTATAAAAGCAAGAAGATTGTGGACCAAAGCATTCCCACTGACTATAGATGCTAACCCAGGTTACTGTACCCAGCAAAAATGTCAATTATAGTTGAAGGAGAAAGAACACGCTTCCACGATATAAACAAGATGATAGAATACATGTCTGGAAAACCAACCCTTCAGAGAAAACTTGAAGCAATTCAAAGGACAAAGGAGAGGAGCAGCTATCCCCAGGCACCTGGAAAGAGAAATTAATAAAAGCATAACTGCAGAAGTAGAAACCTAGACCAAAAATGCAAATGGATAATAAGGTGAAAGGAAGCAACACATATCTTTCAATTATAACCTTAAATATTAATGGACTAAACTCCCCAATCAAAAGACATAGACTGGGAGAATGGATTAGAAAACAGAACCCATCTACAAGAAACCCATCTCACTCTCAAGGATAGGCACCAAATTAAGGTGAAAGGATGGAAAAAAATATTCCAAGCAAATGGTACCACAAAGCAAGCAGGAGTTGCTATTTTAATATCAGACAAAAAAGACTTCAAAGTAAAAGTAAACAGAAGAGACAAAGAAGGCCATTACATCTTTTTCAAAGGAACAGTTAACCATGAAGATTTCACAATCATGAATATATATGCACTAAACTCTGGTGCACTGAACTTTATAAAAACAACTCTCCAGGACCCCAAGGCACAGATTAACCCCAGCATACTCATAGTAGGGGACTTCAATACCCCATTGAGACTTTTGGACAGGTCAACCAGACAAAGAATAAACAGAGACATCTGAACTGAATGATATGATACACTAAATGTACCTCACAGACATCTACCAAATATTCTACCCAAATACCAGAGAATACACTCAGCACCCCACAAAACATTCTCCAAAATTGATCACATACTGAGACACAGACAAAACCTCAACAAATACAAAAAGATTGAAATAATTTTGTGCATTCTATCAGACCACAGTGCTATTATCTACAAGAACACATGGAGACTAAATGACACACTCCTGAATAATGAATGGGTCAAAGAAGAAATAAAGAAAGAAAAAAAGCATTCCTGGAACTAAACAACAATGACAATACAACAAAACAAAACTTATGGGATACTTTAAATCAGTCCTAAGAGGGAAGTTTATAGCCTGGGTGCCTACATTAAGAAAAAACAGAAAGAGCAGGGTGTGATGGTGCGCTCCTTTAATCCTAGCACTTGAGAGGCAGAGGCAAGCATATCTCTGTGAGTTCAAAGCTAGCCTAGTCTACATAGTGAATTCCAGGACCGCTGGAGCTACAGGGAGAACCTGTCTCAAAAATACCAAAAAAAAAAAAAAAAAAAAAAAAAAAAAAAAAAAAAAAAAAAAAAAAAAAAAAAAAAAGCAGAAAGAGCACAAATAAATGATGTAACACTGCAGCTAAAAACATTTGAGAGGGGGCTGGAGAGATGGCCTAGAGGTTAAGATTGCTGGCTGCTCTTGCAGAGGACCTGGGTTTGATCCCCAGCACCCACATGGCAGCTGAGAGCCATCTTTACTCCAGTTCCAGGGGAATCCGACACCCTCTTCTGACCGCCACAGCATTGCACGACATGGGTGCACAAACCTACATGCAGACAGTACATTCATACACATACATAAATAAATAAAAAATTAAAAACAACAACAAAAAACACTTGAGAGACAACAACAAATGAACCCTAAATGCAAATGACAGGAAGAAATAACAATAATCAGAACAGAAATAAATGAAATAGAAACAAAGAAAGGCAATACAAAAAAAAATCAATTAATCCAAAAGTTGGTTCTTTGAAAGAATAAACAAGATAGACAGACCTCTAGCCTAGTTAGCCAAAAGAAAGAAAGAGCAACTCCAAATCAATAGAATTCGTGATGAAAGGGGGAATATTACAACAGACAATGAAAAGATACAGACAGTCATACAGGAATACTTCAAAAACCTATACTCTATTAAGTCTGAAAACCTAAGAGAAATGGATGAATATCTGAAATCCTGGGAATCATCAAAGCTTAACCAAGAAGAGATTGACAACTTAAACATAATATATGAAGAAATTGAAAATGTAATAAGAAACTTCCCATCTAAGTCCAGACCCAGATGGTTTCACAACAGAATTCTATAAAACATTTCAAAAAGACAACTATTATTTCTCAAACTGTTCAGAAGGCTACAGGAAATCTCCCAAATTCCTTCTATGAAGCCAGGATCACTCTTTTTTTCTCCTCTAAAACAACAATTTTATTTTTTTATTTCTTTTTTTTTTTTGATGTTTTGTGTATTTCATACATCATTTTTCAATTCAGTTCAGGCATATTCCCCTTTCCATTCCCCCCACCCCACCCCACCTCAGATCATGCATTCTGCCATAACTGTCCTGCATCTTTCTCTCGGTCATTTTTTTAAATGCTTACACATTTTCCTCCATTAATTTTATATCACTCTAAAATATGGATACATACTCTTCACCCATATACAGTAATTACAGAGTCTGAAAATAATTGGTGGGTGGATTCTAGAGCCCGCTGAGAGATTCACATTATAACACCATAGCTGCTTTCAGATAAATAGAAATATAACAATAATGTCATTCAGCTTGCTTTTCGTCTAGGGATTTGGTGTTAGCATCCACAAATGAGGGAAACCATTCTCTGTCTTTCTGGGACTGTGTTACTTCACTCAGCATAATGGCTTCGAGCTCCATCCATTTACCTGCAAAGTTCATAATGCCATCTTTCTTTACTGCTGAATAGTACTCCATTGTGTAGATGTACCACATTTTTGTCATCCACTCATCTGTTGAGGGGCATTTGGGTTGGTTCCAGCTCTTCGTTATTGTGAAGAGAGCTGCAATAAACAAACATGGATGTGCATGTATCTTTGCGGTAGGATGATTCTTTGGGGTATATGCCCAGGAGTGGTATGACTGGGTCAGGTGGTATGCTCACTTTGAGTTTTTTAAGGGTTCTCCACACTGCTTTCCATATTGGTTGTACAAGTTTACATTCCCACCAGCAGTGGATGAGTGTTCCCCTTTCCCCACAACCTCTCCAGCATCTATTGTCTTTTGTTTTCTTGAATTTAGCTAGTTGTATTGGAGTTAGATGATATCTGAGAGTGGTTTTAATTTGCATTTCCTTAATTATTAATGATGTTGAGCACCTTTTAAGATGTTTCTCAGCCATCTTTAATTCTTCACTGGTGAAGACTCTGTTCAGCTCTTTACTCCATCTTTTGAGTAGGACATTTGTATTCTTACTTCTTTGTTTTTTGAGTAGTTTATATATTCTTGATGTTAATGCTCTGTCAGATGTATCACTGGTAAAGATTTCCTCCCACTCAGGATCACTCTTAATACCAAAACAAGGCAAAGATAAAACCAAAAAAGAGAACTATAGCCCCATCTCATTAATGAACACAGATGCAAAAACTCTCAACAAAATACTTGAAAACTGCATATAGACCCACATCAAAAAGATTATCCATCATGACCAAGTTGTATTCATATCAATAAATATCATAAAACACATAAATGGACTGAAAGACAAAAACCACACGATCATCTCAATTGACGCAGAAAAAGCCTTTGACAAAATCCGGCATTCCCTTCATACTTAAAGTCCTAGAGGGAATTGGACTAGAGAGATCATTCCTCAATGTAATCAAAGCCATATACAAGAAACCCACAGCCAACATCATCATAAATTGAGAAAAAGTCAGAAATATCCCCCTTAAAGCTAGGGACTTGGCAAGGCTGCCCCCTGTCACCACTCCTTTTCAATATAGTGCTTGAAACACTTGCTAGGACAATAAGGTGTAAGTACTCCTTTGGCAGAAGCACTTAAGATAGTCACCACGCAGCCTCCAAGCCTGGACCCCCGCTGATATTCTCCCTGCTTACCTACCCCAGTGAGATATCATCTCACTCCGATAACTGGCTAGGATCAAGAAAACAAATGATACCAAGTGCTGGAGAGGTTGTGGGGAAAGGGGAACATTCATCTACTGCTGGTGGGAATGTAAACTCATACAACCACTATGGGAACCTATGTGGAGAACCCTTAAAAGACTCAAAATGAGCTTGCCACCTGACCCAGTCATACCACTCCTGGGTATATACCCACAAGACTCATCTTACCACAGAGATGCATGCACAGCCATGTTTATTGCAGTTCTCTTCACAATAGCAAAGAGTGGAACCAACCCAAGTGGTCTTCAACTGATGAGTGGATAGAGAAAATGTGGTACATCTACACAATGGAGTTCTATGCAGCTTTTTAAAAAAGATGACATCATGAACTTTGCAGGTAAATGGATGGAACTAGAAGATATTATATTAAGTGAAGTAACACAGTCCCAGAAAAACAAACAAATGGTATCCCTCATCTGTGGATGCTAGCACCAAGTACCTAGTTCTAAGGCAAACTGAACAATGTTAATATATGTTCCTCATGATCTGAAAATGCCATTGTGAGTCTGTGTGCTGGGATCTTGCTAAAACCACCTGAAGCACAGGAGCCTGGACCTCGCTCCAGACAGGTAGAACTTAGGGTAGATTGTTTATTGGGCTGCTGGATAGTTGATTTGCTGGTTTGTAGCAGGGGAGCCGTGAACCTGCCTGCTTGGGTCCAAACCCAAAACCGTTGTAGGGTGTGGCTGTCTGTGCAGAGCCGCCCTTTGCCCTTGTAGCCAGCACCCAGTGCCATTGTGAGTCTGTGTGCAGGGGGCTCAGGCTGGGGTCTTGCTAAGACCATCTGAAGCACAGGAGCCTGGACCTTGCTCCAGACAGGTACCGGGGTGTGGGCTAAGTCAGTAATATTTACCCCCCCCAACTGGAATTGAGGAGAGAGTATCTAAGTGGATTTTTTTTTTTGGAGAACCCTCAGAACAGGAAAGCAAGAGTGGCTTAGACTTCCAATATCCAATATATAAACAAAATTGAAAGACTGAAACCTAGACAAGTCAACACTCCGTAAACAAGGAGGGAAAAAAAAGCATTGGAAGGAGGCAGGCAAAACAAGCCTTCAACATAGTGAAAAGACATTTGTGATTGGCATTTGAATACAGGCAAAAAAAAAAAAAAAGGAAACCCCCATGCCTTGGACATGGCAAAGGAATAACATGGGAAAGGTGCAGGATAACTCTGCACCGAGGTCTCCCATTCCTGTAGGGGATAGCTACAATGGGATACTCCTGGAGGTGACCCAAGAAACAGATCTTAGAGGAATAACTAAGAAGAGAGAATGAAAAACTCAAAAAGGACCTAGAGGGATACAATGACAAACTTTGGAAAGAACTAAAGGAACAGAATGACAAACTCCAGAAAGAACTAGAGGGAGAAAAAAAACCAAACTCTGAAAGGAAGTAGAAACACTGAAAAAGGAAGCCAACCAATGAAGTAAGGAGCACCAAGAAGAGATTGAGAAGCTCCAAAAGGAAATGGAAATACTAAAGAAAACACAGGATGAAATGAAAAAGGAAATAGAACACTCATCCAATCAAGAAGAAAGGAAAGGAAAAAGCCTCAGAAGTAGAATGGAGGTAGCAGAACAAAGAATATCAGATCTGGAGGATAACACAGAGCAACTAAAAAGCTCAAATAAAGAATATGAAAAATTTAAAAATACACAAAAGTGGAACAACCAGGAAATATGGGACACTATGAAAAGATCAAACCTCCCCATCATAAGAATAGAGGAAGGAGAAGAATCTCAAGAGAATAGTCTTGATCAGATCTTCAACAGAATAATAGATGAAAACTTCCCCAAACTAAAAATAGACAAACCCATACAAACACAAGAAGCACATAGGACTCCAAATAGACAAGATCAGAAAAGAAACTCCCCATGCCATACCATAGTTAAAATGTTAGACACCCAAAACAAAGACAAAACTCTGAAGGCTACAAACGAAAAACAAGTCACATACAAAGGGAAACCCATCAGAATTACAACTGACTTCTCAGCGCAAACCATGAAAGCAAGAAGAACACGGAGCAAAGCATTCCCAGTGTTAAAGGATTATGGATGCCAACCCAGAATACTTTACCCAGCAAAATGTCGATTATAGTTAAAGGAGAGAGAAAAATCTTCCATGACATAAACAAGATGATGGAATACATGTCCGGAAAACCAACTCTCCAGAAAATACTTGAAGCAATTCAAAGGGCAGAAGAGAGGAGCTACAATCCTCAAACACCTAGGAAAAGAAACTAATAAAAACATAACCATAGGAGCAAAATCAGAGGCTAGAAGTCCAAATGGATAATAAAGTGAAAGGAAGCAACATCCATCTTTCAATTATAACCTTAAATATTAATGGGCTAAACTCCCCAATCAAAAGGCATAGACTGGGAGAATGGATTAGGAAACAAAACCCATCTATATGCTGTCTACAAGAAACCCATCTCAATTTCAAGGATAGGCACCAGCTTAAGGTGAAGGGATGGAAGAAAATATTCCAAGCAAATGGTACCAAAAAGAAAGCAGGTGTTGCTATCCTAATATCAGACAAAATAGACTTCAAAGCAAAAGAAATCAAAAGAGACAAAGAGGGCCATTACATCTTTATTAAAGGAACAATTGACGATGAAGATCTTACAATCATGAATATATATGCACCAAATGCCGGTGCAACAAACTTTATAAAGACAATTCTTCAGCATCTCAAGGCACAGATTAACCCCAGCACACTAATAGTAGGGGACTTCAATACCCCACTAAGTCCTTTAGACACATCAACAGGACAAAGGATAAACAGAGAGACATCTGAGCTAAATGATACAATACACCAAATGGACCTCACGGACATCTATCGAATATTTCACCCAAACACCACAGAATACACTTTCTACTCAGCACCTCACGGAACATTCTCCAAAATAGACCATATACTGGGACACAGGAAAAAACTCAACAAATACAAAATGATTGAAATAATCTCATGCATTCTATCAGACCATAGTGCAATAAAACTCAATATCAACACCAAGATAAACCCTACAACCTACAAAAACACATGGAGACTAAACACCACTCTCCTAAATAATGAATGGGTAAAGGAAGAAAGAAAGAAAGAAAGAAAGAAAGAAAGAAAGAAAGAAAGAAAGAAAGAAAGAAAGAAAGTAAAACATTCCTGGAACTGAATGAAAATGATAATACAACATAGCAAAACCTATGGGACACTTTAAAAGCAGTCCTAAAAGGGAAGTTTATAGCTCTAAGTGCCTACATTAAAAAACAGAAAGAGCACAAGTGAATGATCTAAGACTGCAGCTAAAAATACTTGAGAGACAATAACAAATGAACCCTAAACACAGCAGACAAGAAGAAATAACAAAAATCAGAGCAGAGAGCAATGAAATAGAAACAAAGAAAACCATACCAAAAAAAATCAATGAATCCAAAAGTTGGTTCTTTGGGAGAATCAACAAGATAGACAGACCTCTAGCCCAGTTAACCAAAATAAAGAAGGAACAACTCCAAATCAATAGAATCTGTGATGAAAGGGGAAATATCACAACAGACATTGAAAAGATCCACACAATCATACAGGAATACTTCAAAAACCTATACTCTACTAAGTTTGAAAACCTAGAAGAAATGGATGAATATCTGAAATCCTGGGAATCACCAAAGCTCAATCAAGAAGAGATCGACAGCCCAAATAGACCAATAATACATGAAAAAATTGAAGATGTAATAAGTAGCCTCCCAGCAAAAAAATGCCCAGGCCGAGATTGTTTCATGGCAGAATTCTATAAAATATTTCAAAAAGATTTACAACCATTACTACTCAAGTTGATTAGAAGGATACAAATGGAGGGAGTTCTCACAGATTCCTTCTATGAAGCCAGTATCACGCTATTACCAAAACCAAAAAGGGGACCCATCTATAGACCCATCTATAGACCCATCTCCCTAATGAACACAGATGCCAAAATTCTAAACAGGATACTTGCAAATCGCATACAGACATACCCACATCAAGAAGATCATCCATCATGACCAAGTAGGATTCATACCAGAGATGCAGGGATGGTTTTAACATACGGAAATAAATAAATATCATCACATATATAAATGGACTGAAAGACAAAAACCACACCATCATCTCAATTGACACAGAGAAAGCCTTTGACAAAATCCAGCATCTCCTCATGTTTAAAGTCCTAGAGGGATCATGCCTCAATGTAATCAAAGCCATTATCATCCTAAATGTGGAAATAGCAGAAGCATTCCTCTTAAAGATAGGAACTCAGCAAGGCTGCCCCCTGTCACCACTTCTTTTCAATATAGTGCTTGAAACCCTTGCTAGGACAATAAGGCAAGAAAAGGAAATTAAAGGAGTTCTAATTGGAAAAGAGGAAGTCAAGCTATCCCTTTTTGCTGATGATATGATTGCCTACCTAAGGAATGCTGAGAACTCGACCAGGAAACTCCTAGAAACAATTAAATACTTCAGTAAAGTAGCAGGATACAAAAGAAATCTAGAAAAAATCAGTAGCCTTTCTTTACACCAACAACAAGCAACTGAAGAAGGACTACAAGGAGACCTTCCCACTCACAATAGCCTCAAAAACAATGAAATACCTAGGAACAAACCTAACCAAAGACACCAAGGATCTCTACAACAAAAATTTTAAACCCCTGAAGAAGGAAATTGAGGAAGACATCAGAAGATGGACAAACCTCCCATGCTCATGGATTGGGAAAACAAATATAGTAAAAATGTCCATTCTACCCAAACTCATGTACA
>VZQC01014696.1:1139824-1233654 GCA_009823505.1 Rhizomys pruinosus
TGATTTTCAGCTAATTAATATCCATTTAATGAATTATATTAGACACCTACACCACCATAATACATTTGGAACTTTGCAGAGATAGGACAGAATATAGAAACATTTATTTATTTTTGTATAAATTCTTTTTTTTTTATTAATTAATTTTTATTTCGGTATGTGTATTGAGTGTTTTGCCTGAATATTTGTAATTACACCCATGCATGCAGTGCAACCTAGGCATTAGATCCCCTGTAGCTTGGAGTCTATGGATGGTTGTTAGCTGACCTGAGGGTGCGGGAACTGGAACCTGGGTCCTCTACATGAACAGCAAGTGCTCTAAACACTGAGCCTTCTTTTTAATCCCCCTATTTTATGTAGTCTTAAAAGTTCACTAGTACCTATCATTTGAGTTATATAGGGTCATTATTTGTTTTCTGAGTTTCCCCTGGGCCTGGTTTGTCTTGTAGTGGCTGACAGAACATGCTGAAGCTTATCTCCTGTTACTTCTCACACCATCTCTAACTCATAGCCACTGTCCTTTCAGATGATAGGAAATTAGACTTAATTCTTTAGAAGCTATTCATTCTATTTTTACTGATATCTACAATCTTCCCAAGGGCTTCTCAATAGTCTCTGTGCCATTTGTATCCTAAGGGAAGGTTATATTTTTGTTAGCCTAAATATTATTAATTATATTGAAATAATTTGGGTGTATTATATAAGAAAATTATATTCTTACTCCAGTCATTGACAGGGTGTCTTGAGAACAGACATTAAAGAGCATATTCATTGTGAAGAATATCAATGTTAAATTGTTCTACCGGGAAGAGGCCTTTATGATAGTGTCTTTTGTGTAACTAAACTTTTTGGAGAAACAATTTAGGTAGGCTTTGTCAGGTCTTGTCATGTGATTAGATTCAAATGCTAAATGAATATTCTCTAAATGTTTCCAATAAAATGTTGAACTAAGTTTTCATGCTGTTAAATAAATTAGTTAGCATTTTTTTCTTTACTGAATATTAGAGAGTCATTATTTTAAAACTTGGTTACTAATGATAATGACTGACATTTACTAAGAAGTTATTATATTCCACATACTTGGTAAGCAACATTTATGAATTATCTCATTAAATCCTCATAATAGCATCAAGAACTTTAAGTATATTCTCATATAAATATGGTAGTAAAATTATTTACTTTATGAGTTCTGTTGTGAGATTTGAGGAAATAATACAGGACAACAAAATAGCGAAATTGAATAAATTATAATGATAATCACCTCTTTCTCAGTTTATACATAAGAAAAGTAGAATAATTTTTAAAAGGACTTTTTTAAAAAGCCTGTGAATCAGAATTAGAGGACTTTTAATAGACGAGAGAGAGAGAAGAGAGCGAGAGAGAGACGAGAGAGAGAAAGAGAGAGGAGAGCCAAAAGGACAACTTAGGATGGCAAATCCAGATACACCTTACTCCTTTGTCACAAAGCTTTAATGGTCATGACCACTGGGCAGAGCGCCACAGTTCCAGAAAACCCCGTACCGGCCAGGCGGACTAGAAGGGGAAGCCACGTACCTGGCATTTTTATGAGGTTCTAGGTCCTCTTGCTTGCAGGGCAAACACTGCCAGTTGAGTTGTTTTCCGAGTGTTAAATCTGGGTCTGCTCCCTGATAAGAGTAATTTTCACTAGTTTGCTATTATATCAAACCTGTGTCCCATGGTTTGTTCTTTGGGCACCTGCCTTGAGAACAAACATCAGGACTTTTAAAACACATTAATTTGTTAGGTCTCTTAACAAATACAAACGTTAAAGTTTGGTATTGGAAATGGCTTGTTTTAAAAAATGGCATTGGCTATTTTGCCTTTATTGAGTATTTTTTTTTCTCCCTGCAATTATTCACATCTTTCCCGACTTTTTTTCTTGTAAGATTATGTGGCATTCTACAGGCCTTCAGTATACCATAGGCTTAAGTTCTTTCCGCTTCCACAGAATGTAAGGTTCCTGTTAGGAAGCATCTATATCATCTTGTTTGAAGATTATCTATTTCTAGTGTTCTGCTCCCAACATTATGAATCAGAACAGCTCTTAGCAAGGCAGCATTTGGGGACAACAGTAATTTTGTAATTCCTGTCTTAACCCTGAAGTAAATTTGGCCAATTATCAGGTTTCTGTGTTTAGTAGCATTTGCTAAGCAAAGTCCAAATGCTGTAAGGCTACAAGGGAGATTCAAAGTTGAATCAATACTTGGATGGGAGTAAAATGGGTTGTCTCTCTTTCTTTAGAAACAAATGAAGTGAAAAGTAATAAAGGAACATGCTCACAGTGTATAGAAATAGAAATAGATAATATTTCATATTAGGCAAGAGCCATTATTAAGCCCCTTGGTATTCATTAGACGACTATTAATGCTATCACCAATTCCATGTATGTTTTTACTGATATTATGTTAAATTATGCAATGTCCATAATTTTATTACTTTGTTGTTTATATTTGTTTTGTTATTTTTTATTTTTGGGGCAGGGTCATCCTGTAGCCCCAGTTTTCCTGGAACTGGTTTTGTAGACCAGAGTGGCCTCAATTTCACATTAAATTCCCTCCTTTCCTTCTTTGCCTTCTCTGTGCTGAGATTTTAAAGGTGTGCACCATCTTCTGCTTATTACATATTATTTTATGAATAGATTTATTGCTGTTTGAGGCAGTTAGCTTGAATATTTTCAATGGCTACATGTTGAAGCACTATGGTGATAGTTTTCTTAAATTTAACTTACTTTGTTATTCATTTTAAAGGGAAAAAAATCTAAAGGATACAACCCACCAATTTTAGTTCGTTTTTGAAAAATGTCTCTTCAAGTGGAAAATATATGTAGCCTGAAACATGCATTTTCTGGTTTCTATTACTTTCAACATAATGGCTTATTTCCCAATAAAGGATGAAGAGAGAAGAAAAGCCTTCCTGTGTAGGTCAGGTCTCTTGGGCCCTTTTTGTGCAGTCATACTTACCAGGCTAGGTCCTCCTGTACCTCAGCTCCTCAGGCTAATTCGGTTAATGTCATGAAATCAGCAGAGTGGGGAAAGGGGTTCAGGAGAGGAGGAAGGACACTCAGCTTGCTTCTATTAGCAGATGTGACTATCTGGAACTGAAACAAAGTATTAGCTTTAAAAAGAGACAAGTTTTCCAATTCTGTAAATTGTTTAGGAACCTCTATAAAACCACTAAGGTATGATGTATTCTTCTTTTTTTTTATTTTGATGCTTTGTGTATTTCATACATCATTTCCAATTCAGTTCAGGGATATTTCCCTTTCCCTTTCCACCCACCCCACCCCACCCCATCCCTGGATTCATGCATTCTGCCATAACTGTCCTGCATTCTTTCTCTTAGTCTTTCCCTTTCATTTTATCGATAAGTGATAATTTGTGAGTACAGGCATCTTTCATGTAAACCAATTTGCAAAGCGACTTGTGCCCAAACCCACACAGCTTTTATTTTTCGTCGCAGTGCTACTTTGCCCCTCCCCCCCTCTGAATTGTTTTTCTTATCTCATTGAATCTCACCTAATCCTTACACTTTGACTAAAGAATCCTCCGGTTATAGCACCCAGCTACACCTTGACCTGGCCTGGATAATATCTGTGCAGCAAGTGGCCAGCCATATGCCTGTTAATATTATATCAAATTAATTTGGCTATTAGCTCTTCTCCTTGGAGGAATAACCCATTGGTTGATGCCACAAGATTACATCCCCTAGCAGTTAGGAGATGTTATAAAGCCACAGTACGAAGACCCTGCCATACTTAACAGAAGAAAATGTAAATCATGAATTAACATACCATCCAAACATCTGTGTCTATACCAAAGTAACCTACCATAACAATTAGTACTGTTTCGATACCTATATATGTAATTGACTGTGCTTCATTAGTAGGATTGAATGGTTATTCCTGAACAAACTGTCAGCCCATGAAAGGAAACAGCCAGAATTGACCAGAGTCCAAAACGACATCTCCAGAGAAAGTAGACTGTTTTGCTTCTCCTCCACCTGTGCGCCTTTTCTAAACCTAGGGAACAATCTGCGGAAGAGGGGGCATGGTAGAATGTCAGGGCTGTGATTGGGCTGAATCGTGAAACTACAGCAATATAGACTGGACACTTATTTGATCAACTTGATTGAACATACAAGCCCCCAGCTGGATGGTGGGACCCTTGGGCTGTGTGGGTTTGTGCACAACTGCTTTCAAATTGGTTTTACATGAAGGATGCTTGTACTCATAAATTATTACTTATTGTTAAAAAATGAAAAAAAAAATAAAAAAGTAATAGAAGAAAAAAATAAAATACAAGAAAATGAAAGCAGGCAGTGCTTCTCAGATCATTGCAAGTTCTTTCCAAGGCAGTGGTATGACTGACATCTGTGTGCCACTGTTAGCTCTTGGGGAGGGCTAGACAAGAGCCTCCCCACCTGTGGCTTGCTGTTTCTTTCCTCCTTTCCTCTGTCTTTAAAATTTTATTTATTTATTTATTTATTTATTTATTTATTTATTTATTTTCTATGTGTGTGAATGTATTGCCTGCATGTATGCAGGGGCACCCATATCATGCAGTGCCCGTGAAGGTCAGAAGAGGGCATCAGATTCCCTGGAACTGGAGTTTTGGGTGGTTGTGGGTGCTGGGAATTGAACACAGGTCCTCTGCAAGAGCAGACAGTACTTTTAGTTGGTGAGCCACTTTTCCAGTCCTCTTCTGTCTTTTGTTCTTTTCCTTACTTATTGTTCCACAGGATCCTTATTCCCATGGACATGACAGAGGAATTTATGTTGCAAGGATAATAAATGATAGAGATTTACTTAAATCTAGCCATGGAAAATAAAGCTGTGTATTCCTACAGATGATAATCAGTGGCTCAGAAACACAATTATACAAATAATTAGATTTATAGTTTCAACTGTCTGAAAAAGAAGACACTCAAGCTTTTCAGGGGAATTATTTTTGTTTCTTTATTAAAAGGAATTGTTTGGAATTGTATACTCATTTCTTCAAGTAGGGAGTGAAAGAGTTCTGTACTCTGGCCTTGGGACAGACAGTGCAGGATGTGTTGAGTGCTGTGCTGAGTAGCTGTCAGTGCTAGAGAAGTGGAAAAAAGTGGCATCTCCCTTTCCATGAGTGCTTGGGAAGTGGGGAGTTTGTGGGGAGGTGCCTTTCACATGGTCCTTCTAATGTGAGCAGAAATTCAGGGAACAAAAGACAGAGGAGCAATATTTTAGGCAGTGTGCAAGAGCTTGGGGGTACTGCTGGGCATGTGGCTGGTACTGCCACAGTGGATGAAGCACACAGCATTTCTATCATCACAGCAAGTTCTAGTGGGACAACATTAGAATAGAGAGTTGTTTTTTGTTAAATATGGGCACTGAGTAACAATGACACATCAATATAGGTACTAAAAAAAGTTGGAAAGGAATTCTTTGGGTACATTACGTGTGAGATATTTTAGGGGCATCCATTAAATGTGTTAATTTAAGTTATTGGAAGCCAGATCTGGAGTTCAGAGAGGAGGTAGAGGTAGATGTTTTAGAGTTTCAACATCTAAGTACTAGCTGGAGCCCTGGAAGTAGGCCTCGGGGGGTGGGGTGTGATTGGAGTATCCCACTAACTCCTCTCATTTGCAGGGGTAAAGAGCTATTGTAGTACCAGATCAGAAGCCATCCAAGGAAAAGCAATCTGGGAAAATAGAATGCTATTTGGTAATCCCAAAGTTAAGAGGAATTAGGGAAACAGTGTGCAAAGCCTTAGAGCACCCAAACAAGATTTGTCCTGAAAAGACTCTGCTATTTTTGGAGGCCAGGAAGTCATTAGCAGCTCTCTCTGGAGAAGTTTCAGCAAACTGGAAGGAGAAGTAGCCAGAGTAGAGCTGGGCTCTGATGGATTAAAGAGGAGTGTATGGGGGGTGGGCGGGTGGGTGAGGAGACCAGCCTCCCTCCCTCCCTCCCCCAGGAAGCTTAGGTAAGAGGATGAGAAGGAGCTGTAATGAATATGGAGGAGAAGAAAGGACAAGAAATCTTTAGTTTTTAGAAAGTGTGAAACTTGAAAACACTTTCAAAACTGTAGGGAAAGAGTGGGTGGAATGGAGAAAGAAGCCTTACACAACCTGAGGAAAGGTGTAATCCCTGAGGCAAGTGTCAGAGATAGTGGAAGAAAAGATGGTGTGATTTGGAGAAGGAAAAGTACACTTGTGTTTCTTAGAGCCAGAATGGAAGGATGGAGTGATTAATTATCAGGTGGAGGGAGGGAATTTGGAACACATACCTCTCAGTTCTGTAACCTAACATTTCGGCCTATGATTTACAGGCCACCCAGAACCTTCCATGTAGTACTTTTATTAAACCTTATTAAGGGCCAAAGGAATGACAACCATGTAGGTCACTTGGTATTGTTTGTTCAGTGTGGGAAGTAAGTGATCAATGCTCAGCTTTCCAGACTGGAACAGCAACTCATACGTCAGTGTTTTAGCTGAAATCCTCAGAGAAGATTAACAACCATCTAGCTAAGATCTGAATCTGTAGTAATGAACACCAAGGAACACAAAACAAATGAACTTACACTGAGTCTCAGTCTCGTCAACCTGCCAAATACCAAGGGAGAAAGGAAAAAAAAAACTAAAATAAAAGAAAACCTCAAAAATGAACAGAGGAAGACCATTACATATGAAGGTAAGTAATTTGATCAGATTGACAACACACTTCGAATTGGCAGCATCAGAGGCCAGATGAAAGAAGGAAAATTTCTTTTAAAAAAATGTGGTTATCAGGCAGGTCTGGTGGCTCACACCTGTAATCCCATCATCCCCTATGAGGTGGAAGCCAGCCTTAGCTACATAGTTTGTGGCTAGTCTTGGTGACATGGGACTCTTGAAAAATAATAAATAAAAAAGAAAATATGGTTACCAATCCAGTATACTCAATTAAACTATAACTTAAAGACATTTGATGTATGTCAAATGAAGACATTTAAAGGTAACCTTGGGGAAATTTAGAAGTTAGCCTTTATTTGTTTTTGTCTCTGTAGCCTTAGCTGACCTGGAACTCACTGTATAGACAAGGTTAGCTCAGTTTCATAGAGGTCTGTTTCCCTCTGCCTGAGTGCTGGGATGAAAGGCGTGAGCCGCCATGGCTCCATTATTTAAAGCTTTTTAATTCTTTGAGAATGTTATACAGTGTATTCCAGATTAACTCCCACCTCTTTACCCCTCTACTCACAGTGTATTCCAGATTAACTCCTACCTCTTTACCCCTCTACTTACTGTGTATTCCAGATTAACTCCACCTCTTTACCCTCTACTCAGTGTATTCCAGATTAACTCCACCTCTTTACCTCTCTACTTACAGTGTATTCCTGATTAACTCCACCTCTTTACCCCTCTATACAGTGTACTCCAGATAACTCCACCTCTTTACCCCTCTACTTACAGTGTATTCCAGATTAACTCCACCTCTTTACCCCTCTACTTACAGTGTATTCCAGATAACTCCACCTCTTTACCCCTCTACTTACAGTGTATTCCAGATTAACTCCCACCTCTTTACCCCTCTATTTATAGTATATTCCAGATTAACTCTGCCTCTCTACCCCTGTACTTACAGTGTATTCCAGATTAACTCCCACCTCTTTACCCCTCAATTTACAGTGTAATCCAGATTAACTCCCACCTCTTTACCCCTCTACTTATAGTGTATTCCAGATTAACTCCACCTCTCTACCCCTCTACTTGCACTGTATTCCAGATTAACTCCACCTCTTTACCCCTCTACTAACAGTGTATTCCAGATTAACTCCCTCTCTACCCCTCTACTTGCACTGTATTCCAGATTAACTCCACCTCTTTACCCCTCTACTTACAGTGCATTCCAGATTTACTCCACCTCTTTGCCCCTCTACTTACAGTGTATTCCAGATTAACTCCACCTTTTTACCCCTCTAGTACAGTGTATTCCAGATTAACTCCACCTCTTTACCCCTCTGCTTACAGTGTTTCAGGTCCCTTTGGCCTTCCACATAAAAAGAGGCCTGTTGGACTCCTGAGCCTGGCTATAGTTTAGTGACCTGTCTTTGGCTGATCACTTCCACATATGACTGACTCAGCATAGCCCGATATGAAAATGTCTCTACCCAGATACAGCCCACATGGCAGATTACCATTGGCCCAATGCTGTCACCCCACTCTCCATTTCTAATCATTCATTTCCCTATTCCCGCCCCTCCTGCTGAGCAAATATAAGCCGCTGCCTGATGCAATAAAGTGAGGTCCTGCCTTGACAAGACTCTTGACCCCGCGTGTTTCCTTTCTGGTCACCGACACTCACCATCCTGTTCAGCCCCAGAGAGAGAGAGACTGGCCGGTCCGGTTCTCCTCTTCTCTGGCTGCTGGAAAGGCCTGGCAGACTGGTGCCTCATGTGAGGAGTCTCTCCCTTCACGAAGTTTGTTGATGGGCCAATCGGTCTTCGGGCTAGTGTACCCCCTTAAAATATGGGGAAGTCTAATTCCAAAACTGATCCCACTTTAGAGTCCCTTAGAGTCTTGCTTAAAAGTAGAGGCCTGGACCTCTCGGATAACCAGGCTCTCCAAGCCTGGGGGTGCCTACTAAAAATCGCTCCCTGGCTCCTGGAGAGCAACCTTTTTGACTGGGATACCTGGGATAGAATTGAGAAACTGATCAGGAGAGCCCAAATAGAAAAAGGAGAGATTATCCCCTTGCGGACGCTCCCTACGATATCAGCCTTGAAGGGATGCTTTCCTCCCCATCCCCCAAGAAAGGCAGTAGAGATCTTGACCCCAAATGAGAAAAAGGAAAAACAAAGTCCCAAGGCAAAACCAGACTCAGAACAGGGTCTCAAGGCTCTGGATATTACCACTGATATGTCCCACCGAATAGACCTGAGCCTCTCTATCCCCCTCGTGACCATTTTGGGGGTGCCCCCTGGCCCTGTAAAGGCCCACCCCAACCGGAACCTCCAACTAACTCCTTCTGGACTCCCTCTGCGCCCCCTCCATATGGTGGAGAGGCCACCTGTGAGCAGGCCTGTCCCCCTAAAGAGGCACTGCAGGCGTTTCCTGTGAATTTGGCTCCAGGAGGAAATCGCCCCTTGGAGTGGTACCCGTGGGAGGCTAAAGACCTCAAGGAACTCCACAAGGTGATAGCTGAGGATGGTCTCAATTCCCCATGGGCCACAACCCTGTTACAGGATATCGCCTACCACCCCTGTGTCCCTAAGGACTGGATTGATGTGGCTAAGGCCGTCCTTCCCAGCCCCATGTTCATCAAGTGGACAGCCTTTTTCAAAGAGGAATGCAGGGTTAGGGCAGAGGAGAATAGTCGAGCCAATACTGCCATTCCTATCACGTTTGGGATGCTCTCAGGGACGAGGGATGGGTACCACACGGGGATCCAACAAGCTGCAATCCCAGGCCCCTACCGCGAACACGTGACGCAGTGCGGACTGGATACCTAGGGAAAGTTAAATGAGGGGCCTACAGAATCCCCCATTGCTGAGGTGAGGCAGAAGCCTGGGGAATCTGCCAGACTTCATTGACAGAGTCCAGCAGAGCATTCACCGGAAACTCCCCGCAGGAGAACTGAGAGACAAATTCATAAGATTACTGGTATGTGAGAGATTGAACAATGACCATCGCATGGCTTGTGCAGGCCTGAAGGACCAGTCCATGAATAGTTAGGTGATTGCATCACAAGATGTAGGCACCCAGCAACACCAGTCTCATTCTTTAGCCCTTGCCCTACAGGCACAAACAATGGCAATGACTGAAGCCATTATGCAAGCCTTGACGATGCAGGTGCAGAAAGTCCAGGAAAAAGGCAAAGCAGAGGCCTGCTTCAGGTGCGGGCAAGAAAGGCACTATAAACGGGACTGCCCCCGGGGGGGCTCAGGATGGCGCCAACGATGGGGTCCAAACCTCCTTCCACCCCATGTCCCCGATACAGAAAAGGCTTCCATTGGAAGAAGGACTGCAGGTCGAAATTTGACCCAGAGGGCAAGCCTTTAAACTAACCTTGGGGCAACCTTCAGCCCCGTCACACCAAGGAGGAACATATCCAGAAAAGCGAGCTGTCGGGCATGGAAGTGTGAGGACCCAGGCTCGCTGGACGGTCCCCTTAACCAAGGACCTGCTCCCCCAATGTCAGTCATCATTGGAGGTGTCAGGTTCCAATGCTTAAAAGATACAGGGGTGGATAGGACAGTTTTAAGAAAGGAGGAAGTGCCTACCACTTGGTCCCTAACACCTGGGCCCATAATTCTGGAGGTGGGAGGGAATTCCAGAACAGAAGAGACCTCCATCCTCATGAGATGGGTGGGCCCGGATGGGGACCAAGGCAAGATTAGACCACTGGTGGCCTGGGGCCTCACATCCAACCTGCTAGGCCAGGACTTACTGGAGAAGATGGATACAGCACTGACCACTGACCATAAGATGCTTTTTGAGGATCCCCTGAATGACCCTCCCATTCAGAAAAGGGAAAACAAGTTAAAATCTACCCCAGTCATAGGGCCCACTGCTCCCTGGGTTCCCCTATTAGATGGAAGCCGGGAAACCCGTTTGGGTGGAGCAGTGGCCTTTAACACAACCAAAATTAGAAGCCTTACACCAGCTAGTGGAGGAACAACTGAAGCTCGGACATATTCACCTGGCCATGAGCCCATGGAACACCCCCATCTTCGTTATCCATAAAGCCTCGGGGTCATGGCGCATGCTCCAGGACTTGAGAAAGATAAATGATCAAATGGAGCTGGTTGGAACCCCCTTGGGGGGCATGCCCTGGATTCCTGCAATCCCTACAGATTTCACAACTGCAGTCATTGACCTTAAGGACTGTTTTTTCTCCATCCCCTGCACCCAGAGGATTGTAGTAAGTTTGATTTCTCAGTGCTTTTGCTCAACTATTCACGGCCAGATCATGGATATGAGTGGGTGGTATTACCCCAGGTATGGCCAACAGCCCACATTTTGCCAACAGTACCTAGCCATCCTCCTGGTCCCCATGCTGTCGTGGAAGGATTCCCTTCTGTACCTCTATGTGGATGATCTCATCATTGGCTACCAGGACCCCCATGAGTTTCAGGGACTCCCTGAAACAATATTGCAAACTTTAACACAGGGGGGTTTCCCAGTGGCACCTGAAAAGATCCAACAAATCCCCCCTTTTAAGCTACTGGAACCCCATCTTTCCCTTACAAAGGTTAGTCCTATAAAGACTGATATAAGAATACCAGAGCATCTCACTCTGACACAGCTCCAAGTCTGCTCGGTGAGAATAACTGGCTTAGGCCCTGTGTAGACATCCCCACAGAGACACTAACACCACTATTTGATTTGCTGAGAGGTAAGAGTCCCCAGGAGGAAGTCCTTATCACACAGGAGCATAGGGAGGTCTTCAAGGCTTTTCAAGAGGCTTTGCACAGGTGCTCATTAGCCAGATACTCTAAGGAATACCCTCTTTCCCTATGGGCGTGTATTAGTCACTTTTCTGTTGCTGTGATAAAATACCATGACCAAAGGAACTTATAAAAGGAAGAGTTTATTTGAGCTTATGATTGACGGTTCCAGGGAATTAGAGTCCACTGTGGCAGGAGGCATGGCGGCTGGATCTGGAGCAGCAAGCCAAGGGTCACATCTCGCAAAGAGCACAGGAAGCAGAGAGCACAACTGTAGACCACAAGGCTTGTTAAACTCACTAAGCCTGCCCCCAATAACGTACTTCCTCTAGCATGGCCACACCTTCTAAGACCTCCAAAAACAGTGCCACCAACTGGAGACAAATGTCTGAATACTTACAGCCTATGGAGGACACTCATTCAAACCACCACAGGGTGATTGCAGGATCTAACTTGGCTTCAGCAGTGATTACTCAGGAAGGGGGACCCCTGGAGTGGATACACACATCCACAGCTGGCATGTCTTGGGTATACTCTCAGACAGACCAATTGGCAGATGCTATAATACAAGGAAGGACACAGGCACAGCGACATTATGGGACAGACCCCATCACATTATTCTCCCATATAGGACATCAGACATTGAATGGCTAACCACAACCACTCGCACCTGGCTATCTCCCTGGAAGGGTTCATGGGAAAGATAGACTGCCACTTTGGGCCCTCTAAGTGGGCCACCTTTTTACAGAGATTTTCCTTAGCACTTACAATGCCACCACTGCTTTCCCAACCCCCATACCAAATGCACTGTGCATCTTCACTGATGGCAGGAGAGCAGGCTCAGCCTATGTGACATTTGGGGGGGCGACCCCACCCCAACTGGCCAAAGGTTTCAACTGATCCAAGGATCTGCTCAATACAAGGAGCTACTAGCTGTTGTGATGGGGCTGCAGGACATTCATGAGCCCTGTAACCTCTTCTCTGACAGCCTATATATTACTAATCTCCTACCCCACTTGCCACAAGCCCACATTAGACTTGACAGCAATTCAATCTCCCCCTTCATGATAGAGCTCAAAGCCCTCTTAGAAGGAAGGAGTGCTCCACTATAGCTCCAGCACCTTAGAGGACACTCAGGCCTCCCTGGCTTCTTATCTATGGGAAACACTCTAGCAGACCAGCTGGCCTGGGGGCCCAACATCTTATCAGCTCATGAGGCTACCAACTTCCACGAACTAACCCATGTAAATTAGAGGGGACTACACCAGGGATTCCCCCAGGTACCTATAAAAGAATTGAAAAAAATTGTCCAAACATGCAAATCTTGCCAACCCTTTCTCAGAGTACCCCCACTTCAACCACAAGGAGTTAACCCTCAGGGCCTGAGACCCAACTCCATCTGGCAACAGATGTCACCCATTTCACCGCCTTTGGCAAACTTAAATACGGTTTTGTTTCCATTGATACTTACTCCAGGGCCTGCTGGGCTACAGACCATTCTGGAGAAAGGGCCAAACATGCCCAATCCCACTTCCTTCAATGCTTCACAACATTAGGACTGCCCCGCCAGGTTAAAACGGACAATGGACCTTGCTTTGCTTCCAAGTCCCTTGCAGACTTTTTTGAGAGATGGGGTATTAAACATTCTACAGGAATCCCCTATAACCCTCAGGGACAAGCCATTGTTGAAAGAAATCACCAATACCTCAAAGAACATTTACAAAAACAAAAAGGGGGAATAAGCCCCCACCTGCAGCTGGCAGAGGCTCTGATCACTATAAATATTTTAAATTTTTCCAAAGACATGACAGAATCCAGGTACCAAAAACACTGGGAACACACAAGCCTTAACCCCTAGGTGAAAGTTAGATGGAAGGACCCTTTAACGCACCAATGGAGAGGCCCAGACCCACTTATTATAATGGGAAGGGGCTTTGGGTGCGTATATCCTATAGGGGAGGAGGCACCTATTTGGGTGTCAGCAAGAAACCTCAAGTATCTACCCCAGCAGGGAAATAGTGATGATGACTCTCTCAGGGAGTGTTCATCCCTGAGGATTCTCCCTCCTTTTTCTCCTCAGGAGAAACCCAGGCTGGAAATGACGTTGCTCCTCCTGCTACTGGTCCCCATCCCAACCAGTGAAGAAGGATTTGGAGACCCCAACGCTGCCCAGCAATGCCTGGAGGCTCGATATGAAAAGCCCTGCAAGTGTAAAGGGGGAACATATGACTCATATCCGATAGGGGGCAGTGAGGGCCGGGTGTTGCAACAGTCCGATTGTGGAAATAAGAATGCTCAGTTCATACTGGAAATGTACAGTAGCGGGACAGGAACGAGTACCTATCCAGCTTGGATCTGCATCCGTAAACCAAAAATCATTCCCGTTGTTGATGGGAAGCCAGGTCCCTGTGCCTGCCCAGCCTACTATGTTACCATGCACGCTGTTTGCTATTAGGCAGCCCAAATGAGCCTATATATCTAATTGCTTGTTCTTCATTAGTAGGATCGAAAGGTTATTCCTGGACAGACTGTCAGCCCATGAAAGGAAACAGCCAGAATTGACCAGAGTCCAAGTCAACAGCTCCAGAGAGAGTGGACTGTTTTACCTCTCATCCACCTGTGCCCCTTTTCTAAGCCTAGGGAACAACCTGCGGAAGAGGGGGCGTGGTAGAATGTAAGGGCTGCGATTGGGGTGAATGGTGAAACTACAGCAATGTAGTCTGGACACTCATTTGATCAACTTGATTGAACAAACAACCTGTCACCCCCCACTGGATGGTGGGGCTGTAGGTGTTTGGGCACAACAGCCTGCAGATAGGTTTTGCATGAAGGATGCTTGTACTCATGGATTATCACTTATAGCTAAAAATGAAAAAAAAAACTGAGAGAAAGATGCAGGACAGTTATGGCGGAATGCATGATCTGGGATGGGGTGGAGGGGGGGAGGGAAAGGGAAATAAGCCTGAACTGAATTGGAAAAAATGTATGAAATGCACAAAGCATCAATAAAAATTAATTAAAAAAAAATAAAAAATAAAAATCAAACCTATTGGACAGGGGTGAGAGTTAACCGGATCCCAGGTGTCCCTACAGGAGGGACTTGGGGAGTCTCCCAATGCTTTGGGAACCCAGGAGAGAAGGTGTGTTGGAACCTCGAAGCCCCCCCCCCCCATACTCTGATGGTGGGGGGGTCCAGGATGAAGTTAGAGAGGTCCGGGTTCAAAAAATGATAGAACAAATGATCCTACACAAGTACCCTGAGTTTAACTATCACCCTCTCGTTAAGCCTGAAGCCTGGGGCGATCTGGCCCTTGAATCCCTTACTGAGGACTTGCTTGAATTGACACTATCATTCTTAAATAACTCGGCTCCTGACCTTGCTAAGGATTGCTGGCTTTGCCTGTGTGCCGGACTTCCCCGGCCCATAGCTATAATTACTAACTCCTCTAATACTGAAAATTCCAGCTCATCACAGAACTGCACAAGGGTACCCCCCATTCAGATACAATCTCTCCCCATATTACCTGGGCTATGTCTGTGGGCGGAGCCCCTACCCAACACCTCTTGGATCGATGTGGGGAGGATCTCCCCCTTGTCCTGCAGCTCTAACAATACCGTAAAGACTGATGTCCCCCTCTGTCCCCGCCCCCCGAATGGTATTCGTGTGTGTGTCGGGGGATGTCCTATAGCTTCTTACCAGGCAACTGGACAGGTCTCTGTGCCCTGGCTGTCTTAACACCTGACATACACATCATCCCTGGAGATGAGTCCCTTCCGATTCCCTCCTTCGATTACGTGGGAGGAAGGCACAAGAAAGCAGTTCAGATGATTCCCCTCTTGATCGGCTTGGGGGTCGCCATTGGGGTGGCTACTGGATCCGTGGGATTGGGACTGACTGTCCAACTCCATAGGAAACTTTCCCTCCAGCTAATTAATGATGTCCAGCTCCTCTCTGGTACCATTCTTGATCTGCAGAAACAGTTGGATTCTTTAGCTGAGGTGGTGCTGCAAAATCGGAGGGGGTTGTACTTGCTAACTGCCGAAAAGGAAGGCATCTGTTTGTACCTACAGGAAAAATGCTGCTTCTATGCCAATAGATCAGGAATTGTCTGAAACAAAATTAAAGAACTTCAAGAGGACCTGGAAAGGAGGAGGAGAGAACTTCAAGAGAATTCCTTATGTCCCTTATGGATCAGTTTACACTGTCTCCTACCCTACCTCCTTCCCCTGCTTAGACCAATTCTCACGCTTCTCCTAATACTCACCTTTAGGCCCTGTGTGATTAACAAAATCACCCAGTTTGTCCAGGGAAGACTAGAGGCTATAAAAGTACATCAGGTAGAAGTCCAATATCACAGGCTTGCTAATCCGAAGTCAGAATCTTATGATTGGCCATCCTCATATGACGACCCGATACCTCCATATGACCAATGACGGGTAAAGTCTTTCTGCAGCCAGTCAACCTAAGACAGGGACCAAACCTGAGCAGTTTGTATCCCAAAGACGGGTAAGACTGAGCTTGTAAGAACAGACAACCTAGGACAGGATATGGAGAAGCTATCCAGCGGATCAGAATCATGGCACCCAATGACGGGTAAGATCCCCAGGCAGGGGACAACCTAAGACAGGGGCTCTGCTTCTCCGCTAGCTTTACAAAAACAAAGGGGGAGTTGTTGGGTCCCTTGGGCCCTCCACATAAAAAGAGGCCTGTTGGACTCCTCAGCCTGGCTATAGTTTAGCGACCTGTCTTTGGCTGATCACTTCTGCATATGAGTGACCCAGCATAGCCCAATCTGAAAATGTCTCTACCCGGATACAGCCTACGTGGCAGATTACCATTGGCCCAAAGCCGTCACCCACTCTCCGCTTCTCATCATCCACTTCCCTATTTCCGCCCCTCCTGCTGAGCAAATATAAGCCGCTGTCTGATGCAATAAAGTGAGCTCCTGCTTTGACAAGACTCCCAACCCCGAGTGGCTCCTTTCGGGTCGCCGACACTCAACATTCTGCTCAGCCCTGGAGAGAGAGAGACTGGCCGGTCCAGTTCTTCTCTTCTCCTGCTGCCAGAAATGCCCTGCAACAGTGTACTCCAGATTAACTCCCATCTCTTTACCTGTCTACTTACAGTGTATTCCAGATTAACTCCACCTCTTTACCTCTCTACTTACAGTGTACTCCAGATTAACCCCACCTCTTTACCCCTCTATTTACAGTGTATTCCAGATTAACTCCACCTCTTTACCCCTCTACTTACAGTGTATTCCAGATTAACTCCACCTCTCTACCCCTCTACTTACAGTGTACTCCAGATTAACTCCCACCTCTTTACCCATCTACTTACAGTGTATTCCAGATTAACTCCCACCTCTTTACCCCTCTACTTACAGTGTACTCCAGATTAACTCCACCTCTTTACCCCTCTACTTACAGTGCATTCCAGATTAACTCCCACCTCTTTACCCCTCTACTTACAGTGTAATCCAGATTAACTCCCACCTTTTTACCCCTCTACTTACAATGTATTCCAGATTAACTCCACCTCTTTTCCCCTCTACTTACAATGTACTCCAGATTAACTCAACCTCTTTACCCCTCTACTTACAGTGCATTCCAGATTAACTCCACCTCTTTACCCCTCTACTTACAGTGTACTTCAGATTAACTCCCACCTCTTTACCCCTCTGTTTACAGTGTACTCCAGATTAACTCCCACCTCTTTACCCCTCTAATTTGTCCCCCTTTTTTTGAGATAAGATCTCACTCTGTAGCTCTGATTAGCCTGGAATTCATTATGTAGAGCAGGCTGATCTTGAACTCCCAGAGATTCACCAGCCACTGCCTCCTGAGTACTGGCATTAAATCTGTATGCCTCTGTGCCTGAGCTGTGACCTATTCTTTCTGCATAAAGCTCACTGACCCCAATTTGTGTTGTCCACATACTCTTGGGTATGTCCATCCTGTGGGACATGGTCAGCTTACCAGTGGTTATACATTTTAAGAAACTGACTCTTCTCTACTGGAAGCTACCAATTGCCAATAAATAGCTCCTTAGCTGCGGGCTTTATGCCCACTGCCACTCCACACTCTATGCTGGGATTTGGTTTGGCTTGAGCTTGGTCAGTTCTAGTGCATTTTCATAGTATTTAATGCCACTCCACAATATGGAACCCATATCCGACACCATTAGTGCCTGGAACCTGTGGCTAGATAAGTCATAGACCCCAGGAGGGCACCTACTACTATTATTCTGCCAAATGGACATAGTATTAAAGTGACTCATAATGATCTGTCATTCTATCCATAGACTAAGGCATCTCTTAACCCTCATCAGAGGAGTTTCTTTTGGCAGTAGATAGTGATTAACACAGAGTTTCAGAACTATTCAGAGAATAAGAGACTGTGAAGTGCTCATCCCTAAATGGGATAGCTATACTATATCCCTCCCCACAAGGCTCAGGCATTGTTGAAGAAGAGGGGGCAGAAAGAGTGTAAGAGCCAGTTAGCTATTTTTAATGAGAAAATTACTCTAACATTAAATGTGGAGCAAAAGCATTCAATGTGGAAGAAAAGAATCAGATGGAAGAAGCAAGTGACAGGAGAATTTGGTAAATAGGGAACAAACACCTAATCACTACCTCTATAAAATAAAGACACTGGAAGCAAAGCAAACTGCAAATCAAACATTATCCTACAGTGTATAAAATATGAAGGGTGTGTGGGAATGAACAATTCTGAGAACCTATTATGAGTCAAATGAAGGTAGTTGAATTGCTATTTCTATTAAGCCCAATTATGCATGCAGAAATTGTAAGGGCAAACTTTCTAAAGTTATAGAAATTAAACATATACAAATTCAAAATAATTCAGAATCTGAAAATGAAAATGCTAGAAGAGAACCCAACCCAAGTCAAGCAAGAGAATAGAAAAAAGTGGTGGAGGATTTTTCACATAGTGTTTACTGGACCTCTTTGATTTTAATAAACAGTTGCCAGTTGTAAGTTCTGTGAGGTACATGAGGAGGGAAAGGGGAGACTACGGATGAGTTTTCCCCGTGTCTGCTGCAGTGCCAGTGGCCATAGTGTGTTAGTGCCACGCACTGAGAACTAGAAAGAAAGATGGCCACAGGCAGAGAAATTGCACTCAAATTAAGAGAAAGCCACCAGAGCTGAAGAGAAGCTTTGGTAAGTTTTAGATACAAGGCAGCTTATTTTCTAATACCAGCAATTACTAACTAAAAAAGTACAATAATGTTGTTAGTTTGGGTTGGCTTAATTAAAAATATTTTATGTGTGTGGGTATATTGCCTCCATGTAAGTAAGTGCACCTCTGTTGTGCAATGCCAAGCAGAGGTCAGAAGAGGACATTGGATTCCCCTGGAACTAGAGTTATGGACAGTTGTTAGCTGTCATGTGGGTTCTGGGAATCGAAACTCTACCATTGCTTCAGCCCCAGGTTTTTTTTTTTTTTTTTTTTTTTTTTTTTTTTTTTTTTTGACAGCATCTTATCACTACACAGCTCAGGCTGGCCTTGAACTATAAATTCTCTTGCTGTATCCTCATGAGTGCCAGGAGAATAGGTGTGAACCTTCACGCTAGCTAAGATGCCATTTATAACGTCATCCAAAAGGAAGCACTTCTAGGAATCAGTCTCATGTAGAAAGCAACTATTTTTCTGGAGAAATATTTAAATTTCCATTAAAAGTATGTAAGATTTTCAGTTGAAGAGATGGCTCAGACCTGAGTTTGAACTTTTTTAATTTTTAAAAAATTTTATTTATTTATTTTTATGTGTATGAGTGTACCGTCTGCATGTAGGTTGGTGCACCTGTGTTGTGCAATACCGCGGAGGTCAGAAGAGGGTGTTGGATTCCCCTGGAACTGGAATTATAGACTGTTCTTAGCCACCATGTGGGTGCTGGGGATCGAACCCAGGTCCTCTGCAAGAGCAGTCGGCGCTCCCAACCACTGAGCCATCTCTCCAGCCCTGAGTTTGAATTTCTAAAACCAACATAGAAGCTAGGAGTGACTATGTCTATAATCCCTATGGCTGGGGAATAGAGACTAAAGGATCCCAGGACTAGACAGCCCAGCCACGGAGCAAATTCCTGGCTCTGTATGAGTCTCTCTCTCTCTCTCTCTCTCTCTCTCTCTCTCTCTCTCAAAAATAAGATAGAGACTGATGAAGACACTGAAGGTGAACTCTGGCTTCTGTGCACATATGTACACACACACACACACACACACACACAGTGTGCAAACACGCCTTCCCACAAAAGCATACAAGATTTGATGAAGAAGATACAATAAAAAACATTAATTTTTTCCATCAAACTAATCAATGAATTCAATAAAAATCTGTTAAAATTTTATCAAAGTATTCTTTGAATTAGAGAAAATCTTTAAAATTTGTCTAGAAAAATAGAAATCAATAAATAACTAATCCATATTTGAGAAAGAACACAGAGGAAGAGTTTACCATAACAGATATTAAGGTACTAAACAATGCTATGGTTAGAAATTATTCATTAATGAACAAACACATTAATACATCAATGGAAATGAAAATAACTCATAGCTGTCTCTGTGTATATGTGGTACTAAGTAGATAGCTGACAGATAAAGTTACATATTGAAAAGGATGAAAGGGGTCTGGAGAGATGGCTCAGTAGTTAAGATTACTGGCTGCTCTTCCAGAGGACCTGGGTTTGGTTCCCAGCTCCCACATGCTAGCTAACAGCCATCTGAAACTCCAGTACAAGGGATCTGATGCCCTCTTTTGGCCATAACAGGCATTTCAGGCACATAGTGTCCTTGTGTGTACCTGTGTATTATAGGCAAAACACTCATACACATAAAACAAAAATAAATACTTTTTAAAAAAGGATTAAAGAATTGTTTATTTTGGCAACATTGGAAAAAATTCTTGCTCTTTGAGAACAAATACAACTGAACCTCTACACTGTATATGGAGGTAACTCTGGTGATTTAAGACATCACTGAAAGTTAAAAATTATGAAACTAATAGAAGAAAATATTTCTTTGACCAAGGGATGACACAAGACTTTTTTTTATAAATAAATACTTCTTTTTAAAGCTTATTTTATTATTTTTTATGTGTATAAGTGTACTGTCTGCATGGAGGTTGGTGCACCCTTTTCATGCAATGTCACGAATGTCAGAGGTGGGCGTCGGAATCCCCTAGAACTGGAGTTAAAGACGGTTCTTAGCTGCCATGTGGGTGCTGAGAATCAAACCTGAGTCCTCTGGAAGAGCAGCCGGCGCTCTTAACGGCTGAGCCATCTCTCCAGCTCCAGACATAAGACTTTTAAAAAAATTCATCAGGCCAAGGTGGTGGCTCATGTCATTAATTCTAGCACTTTAATTCCAGAAGCAGGTGGATCTGTGAGGTCAAGGTCAGCCTGGTCTATGTAGTGAGTTCTAGGCCAGCTGGGGTTACAGGAAGACCTGGTCACAAAAAACAAGAACAAGAAGAAGAACAACAACAAAACATCTGGAAAGATATTATTTACTTTGATTATATTAAAATGCAGCATTTCTGCTCAATGAAGGACATCACAGATAGGCTTAAGTGACAAATGAAAGGAAGGAAGATAGAAAAATACTATACTAGCTGAAGCTCAAAATGGACTAATAAAAAAAGGCATTAATGCTATTATAAAAAGGAAGAAAAACTAATTAAAAACTACATTCATGAGTTGAAGAAAAATTGAATGGCTATGTTCATAAAAAGAGGCCAAAATTCTGTGATCAGAAATCCCAGCATAGGCATGAGGAAGTGGGTGAGAAGCCCCACCCCCACCTAAGAAACCTGTGACAGGTGGCAGACAGCTGCCAGGAGGGGCAGAGTCTCTCTCTCTCTCTCTCTCTCTCTCTCTCTCTCTCTCTCTCTCTCTCTTTTCTTCTGTCCTACACTTTTTTTTTTGTCTTTTTGAGGCAGGGTCTCCCTGTAGCCCCAGCTGTCCTGGAACTCTGTAGACCAGGCTGGCCTTGAACTCAGAAAGATCCGCCTGCCTCTGCCTNACAACTTCATCACCAGTATTTGACTTGTGTTAGCAAATAATGCCCGTATTGAAACTTTTCTATGTTAGGAAAGTTCAAAGAACACTTAGCTATATATGCTTCAACATACATTGTTCTAACTCTGATAGAGATAGTGGCCTTGTCTTCTAGCTGCTCCTACACTTTTTTTTTTGTCTTTTTGAACAGGGTCTCCCCTGTAGCCCCAGCTGTCCTGGAACTCTGTAGACCAGGCTGGCCTTGAACTCAGAAAGATCCGCCTGCCTCTGCCTCCCAAGTGCTAGGATTAAAGGTGTGTGCCACCATGCCTGGCTCACACTTATGTTTATTGAAAACTGACAAACAAAACCTGTACAAAAAGTATCCCAAATGCCTTATCATTTTGAAACAGTAATCTTGAGAGACATTGTCACTTAAGACCCTGTCTTCCTCTGCCACAGCCACGTCCTCTTCCTCTACCTCGGCCACGTCCTTGTCCTCTACTTCGGCCTCGACCTCTTCGTGCAACAGCTTCCCTTTTCTTAGATTTCACTTTAGGTTCAACACCTGCAAGTAGCGTATCCAGAGGTAAGCTGTCTGGCAGAATAAAATACCAAATGTTATTTCCTCGAACACTTAATGTTTCCAGCTGTACAGGCTCTCTGTTTTTCAGGGTCATTTTCACAGCTTTAAGATGTGTATTCATGCTGACATCTACGCCTGTGATTGTCCCATGGACTTGTGTTCCATTCTTCAGTTCAATGGTTACAGTTTCATGACTCAATTTCATTAAAAAATCTCACGAGCTTCATCCTGGCAGCACCATCTCGGTCCTGGAACAATCGTTCACATGAGATGGTCACTTTCAAGCATGGGGCACCTGGTAGCTTAACCAGGCTCAAATGGATGGATCCACACTGAAGGACATTTCGGAACACAAATTAGATTCTATAGGTTACACACACACATGCATATACACATGCATGCACACACACACAATTGGGTGGGGGGCAATAAAGGGAAGTAGAGATGGGGAAGGGATCTAAATACCATCAAATTATATTATATGAAAATTGCAAAAATTTAAAAAGGAAAAAGAAATAAAGAAAACATTCCGAGGAGACTGTAGGGAGGATACACGGTGAGAGACATTCTTTGTCCTGTGGGTGTTCTGGTTGGTGTCCTGTGAGTGTCCTGTGGTGAGATACTGAGGTTATGCCTACCCAGCTAGCACAGAAGAGAAATTCTTGCAGAAGTTTGTGATGAAGACTGTTAAGGGTGAAAATATTCAGTGCATATGTTAGAACTGATCACAGTAAGTTTTGAAGAGGGGGAGAGTCGGGCAATTAGCTTTCATGCTGCCTTACTTGATCTGGGCTGTGTATTCTAGTCTTTGGAGCAATACTTTAGGCCTGAGCCACATTTTTTTTTTAGACAGCATCTCCCTTTAGCCTCAGCTGGCCTGGAACTCACTATATAGACCAGGTTGGCCTTAATTGCTTGCCTCTTCCTTCCAAGTGCTGGGATTAAAGACATTTGCGACCTGCTCAGCCAGTGCTTTTTAGTTCTTAATGAAAGCCTTTATTTTCCATCAAAATCTACACATCTAGATATAACATTGATTCAAAGAAATTTAACCTATTCATTTTCCAAATCTTTTTCTATCAACTGAGCTACATCTCCTGCCTTAAAATACAGCAACAACCTGGATATAACCGAACAAAAATAATAGCAAAACCACGGTTTACAAACTGCAGCTGAGTAATGGAGAAAGAGTGACTCCATTCTTCTGTAGACACTATGACCAGTTACTTGACTTTGCTTACCAAGCCAAGACCTATGGATCTCCTTGTTCTTGTCCGGCCGGCTGATGTTGTGCTTGGCTTACAAGTTTCCAAGTTTCAGATGATAAAGAAGAACATGTCTTCTCAGGTGAGCAACCCTTCTAAATCTGAGGGGAATCTCAAGAAAAAAATAATTCAAGTGAATTTGAAGATACAAATTTCATACTGTTGAAATATAATTAACACTCTTTAGCATTGATGCTAACAAAGGAAAGTTGATGACAGCAGTCCATTTTGGGATCAAGAGCCATTACTGTGAATATGACAACCACAAATGAATAATATTCCAGGAACAATTTGTGGAAGACGAGTTGGGAGAGAGGGGACGGAGATGTCCTGTCAGTTAGATGCTGGCCATCTAGTATACTTCAGGCTCCTTGATTCTGAGGGGCTGTGCCTTTCATTGCCTTGAGATGCTTTGTGACACTGAGCTTTAGAGAGCCATTCCTTTCTATAGAAATGCAATAAATTCTTTTCAATAACCATGGAATCCTCCCTCCCTCCTTCCTTTCTTTCTTTCTTTCTTTCTTTCTTTCTTTCTTTCTTTCTTTCTTTCTTTCTTTCTTTCTTTCTTTCTTTCTGTCCTTCTTTCTTTCTTTCTTTCTTTCTTTCTGTCCTTCTTTCTTTCTTTTTTTCTCTTTCTTTTTGGTCTTTTTGACATAGGGTGACTCTGTAGCCTCAGGCTAGCCTGAACTCACGTAGATCTGCCTGCCTCTGTCTCCTGAGTGCTGGGATCAAAAGACATGTGCCACCATGCCCAGCGTGTGTGTGTGTGTGTTTTGTGTGTGTGTGTGGTATGTGTGTGTGGTGTGTATGTGGTGTTTGTGTGGTGTGTGTGGTGTGTGTGGTGTGTGTGTGTGTGTGTGGTGTGTGTGTGTGTGTGTGGTGTGTGTGTGGTGTGTGGTGTGTGTGTGTGGTGTGTGCATGTGGTGTGTGTGTGTGTGTGTGTGTGTGTGTGTGTTTTACAGACTGTGTTTTGCCCTGAGTGCCTCTATTTTGTAAGTAGCTTCAGTCCATTTTGGTGATGGAGGATGAGTTTCTGTGTTGGTGGGCATATAAACAACATCATCTGTTCTACATTACTTATGAGGCACAGACTGATAACTTATTTCTAAAAGTAAAAGGATATCAACCTATAAATTTATCAGAGTAAACTGACTCAGATGAACAGATGGGGGTATTAAAACTGTAATAGGGAAACCAGACTTAAATATTTATCACACGTATCAGACCAAGGAAAGAGTACAAGCTCCTCACCTGGGTCCCAGAAAGAGGAGGACACCTCACACTGCTATGGCAATGGCCCCAATGACCTCTCCTCTGACCACCTAGTGTGTGTATCAAGGACTAACAGGCCAGAATTTCCAACTGTCCCAGGGACTCAGCTCAATTCCCACAGTTCATGCAGCCTACTTGGACTGTCACCTGTCCACCTGCCCATTTGTCCCTCTGGACCTGCTATTCATCTGCCTGCACATTCATCCTTCTGGACCCAGTCCTTCCTTTCCACTGTGGCCTCAATGGTCCTGTGTCCTCAATTGCTTCTGTAGCCCAACTTGACTTTGAGGCTCAGTTCAACTCTATGTCCTGACTCTATAGAAGTCTCCAGCAGACCTCCAGCAAGGTTTCTTATCTTGGCCCCACAAAGATTTTCTTTGAAGCGCTAACATCTGGTTGTTCCTTCATCAGAATTCTGTTATCTCTGTTGCAAGCTTCTTTAACTCTTCATAGCCATTCTCACACAGACATAGATAGGTAAATAAACACAGATATGTAGATTTACTATGTGACATATAATGTGCAATCTGAGCACTGATATTAATAATTAATAATAGAGGGCTGGTAAGACTGTTCATCAGACAAAGGTGCTTGCTGTCAAGCCTGATATCCTGAGTTTGATCTCCAGGCCTACCTGGTGAAAGGAGAGAACTGACTCCCACAAGTTTTCCTCTGACCTCAGCATGTGGACCGTGGTATATTCATGGCCGCAAATGCATGTACACAGACCTAAAGAAAGAAATAAACACAATAAATTAAAAAAAATTGGAATAAAATAACCAATGTTTGTTCTTGGTCAGCTATTAAGGGAATTGGGACTTGGCAAATTGCTGCCAACAAAACTGACATACTTTATGTATTTCTTGTTATTCAATAGATTCTGATTTTTTGGAAAGGCATAAAAATCTTTACTCAAAATATACCAGGTTTATTGGGATCTTGGGGTTTTTGAGGATCTGGTTCAATCCATCCCAGTTAATATTTTCCTCTTTCCCACCAATCCTATGTTCACATCCATCTGAACTCTCCGCACAGTCTGCATTCATGCCTTTATGCTAAAGGCTTTATCATTACTGAGTACAAGTCTTTCTATGCTATCTAGAAACTTCTTATTATTCATTCTTCAAGTTCTTTGCCACATTGCTTTGCAATGATATTCTAGTTTTCCAGGCAAACTTAATTTTAGCCTTCTCCAAACTTCACCTTTTGGCTACTAGATGCAAACCAGTTTCTATTCATCCAAGATATGGTACCAATGAGAGACCAAAGTGTGATTCCACATTTTGGTGAACCAACATGTTTATTGGAGTTACCTACAAGAGGATGGACAAAGGAGTTACAGGAGGATGGATGATTCAAAGGCAGGTGCATCATGGAGAAGTCCACCCCAGCATAAGTGATAACAGAAAGATGCAGTCATCAAGCTCTCTGTGTGATGTGCAGCCAGCTCAAGAGCTAAGATGCAGTGCGTGAACAAGGCCTCATTAAACACAGGGACTTGCTAATGATTTTCATCTAGGAACTAGTGACACGAAGAAACAGAGACAATGATGAATCCAGGGGCACTGAGATCTTGGTGACAGGAGCAACACAAACCAAAGTCCTGTGTCTGTGGCTTTCAGGAGGCCTGATGGTGTCATTGGTCAGGGGGGTTACGCAGTGGTGGCTTTTCTCACTGGATGGTAGTAACATTTTGTCTGTAGTTAACCTGCTACCTCATTTTCCTTGTCTGGCCTTTTATAAGCCTGGCCCCAATCCTTGGGCTATAAAATATTCTGTAACAGATACTTTTCTCTGCTTAAAAAAAGGTGTTTATTTGTGTTTTGGGCCTGTTGCATTCACGACAAGGCTAAAAGTCTGAAATCAAGATGCCACGGGATCATGCTTTCTCTTGTAGGGGAGACTCTTTCCTGATCTCCTCTATCGTCCAGCAATCCATATTGTTTCTTGACTTGAGGATGTGTGGTGATTTAAATGAAAAAATGTCCCCATATGGACTCAAGTATTTGAATACTTGGTCCCCCACTGGTGGTGCTGTTTGGGAGGTTATGGAACCTTTAAGAGGTGCAGCTTTGCTGGAGAAGTACAGCTCTGGGGGTGGGCTTTAATGCTTTAGAGCCTCTCTCTCTCTCTCTCTCTCTCTCTCTCTCTCTCTCTCTCTCCCTGCATGGGGATGGAATATGATATCTCTGCTGCCTCATCCTGCTACTATGCCAGAATTTCTGTCCCATGATGGACTCCATCCCTCTGGAAACATCAACCAAAATAAACTCTTCCCGAAGTTGCTTTTGGTTATATTTTAATTTTTTTTGTCTTAGAAAAGTAAAGTAACTAATGCAGGATGCTCTACCACACCTGTGCCTTGGTCTTCACAGGGCTACATTGTCTCCATGTGTCTTCACACCATCTTCTCTCTGAATGTCTGTGTCCACATTTCTTGTTTTTATAAGGATACCAGTTATTGGATCAGAGCCTATCTTACTCTAGTATGGCCTAATCTTTATTAAGTATTCCTGTAACTACTCTGTATCCAAATAAAGTGTGAGGGTTTAGAATTCCAACATATGGATTTGAGAAGAAGAAATACAATGAACTCATAACAAGAAAAATGTAAAAATTCTCCAGGAAAGAAATGGATAACACACAGCAAGAGAGCTTACAAGAAAACTGAACTTTTCTTGTCTGCCTGCTTTCTTTAAGGCTCTGAGTCACTGAAATTTAGGGGTCCTAGGGTGTTCATCCTGTTGGCAAGCTATTTGGGGGTGGGTCCATCAGAAACATGATTCTGCATCAGAGGTGATTTGTCATGTGGAGCTCCCACAGGTAAAAGCAACTGAGAAGCAGAGGTAGATGAGCCTCGACACAAGAGGAAAAGGACCTTTCTCCCTGGATTTACTTCCCAGAACATCACATAGAGCAACTCCTTACTGGACCTTGGAAAAGTGTCTTCTTTCCCAATAGAATGTGACCCTGTCCTTCCAGAGTCACAGATTTATGAGTTTTCCTGTTGGATTCCTTATTTTCATCTCCCTTGTTGCTAAGAGGAAAATCAGGATAATTCTGAAAGTAGAACTTTCAACCCAAGCTTTTTTTTTTTATGGCTCCTAGGTTTGTGGTTTTGGGTATTACTCATGCATTTACACCCACAAAGTAAGCTTGAGCTGTTGAAATGTGGTCATTAATTAATCAATTAATCTAAGGAAAACCTTCCCTGTTGGGCACTTCTTGTCCCATCTTTCCAGTGAGCTTGAAAACAGGTGGCAGTAATTTCTGATCAGGAAGGTTCCACTGGCCGAAGACTCCTGATAGAAAAGTTCATGGAAAGCCTGGGGTGTTAACTTCTTTCCTGGTCAAACTCCAGCTGGTTTCAAATCCCTCTGCTTGCTTTGGCTTTCCCACACTAGTCCTTTATGTGGGTATTACAGGAACCTTCCTCTCTGTGTCCAATTAAATCCACCCCTTCCCTTCTCAAACTTGCTACAAAAGGTTGGAAAAAACCCAATGGTCATTTTAATTTAAGGCCATAGGATAGACAAAGGCAACCAGGAGGATAAAGTGAGGAGTGGCTGGCACTGTTGACAGCGAGGAACATTTGGTAAATAGCTCCACAGAGAGCTAGCCCTTTCTGTAATGAGCCATCTGGAGGACTTTGAAGGAGTCTCATGGGAACTCCAGCTTCACCTTGATGTACAAGAAAGGATTAGCAATTCACACATGCTTAGAGCCAATGGTAAAAAGACGGTATTCTTGTGTTATGGCTGGCAAAATGTTCGTAAATCTGTGGGACTATCTGAACAAAAACAAAGGAAAACATACAGAAAAGAAAGTTGCTAAAAGCAAGGTTTTTCTTCTTTAAAATTGTATTTACTGTCATTTTGGAATTGGGATGATAACATCTATATTAAAGAATAATCTAATAGGGGCTGGAGAGATGGCCTAGCGGTTAAGAGCACTGACTGCTCTTGAAGAGGACCTGGGTTTGATCCCCAGCACCCACATGGTGGCTGAGAACCGACTGTAACTCCAATTCCAGGAGAACTCCAGTTTCAGGGGAATCTGACACCCTCTTCTGACTTCTGCGGCATTGCATGACACAGGTGCACAAACCTGCATGCAGACAGTACATCCATATAAATAAATAAATAAATAAATAAATAAATAAATAAATAAAATTTTAAAAAATTAAAAAAAGAATAATCTAATAATACAGAATGATTTAAAGAATTATATATATTATACACCCTCCACATAATCGTTTAATAATTTTTTATTATTTGTTGTTTTTATTTTATATGTATGAGTATATTACCTGCATGAATGTAAGTACACTCATGTCATGCACTGCCCATGGAGGTGAGAAGAAGGTATTGGATCTACTGGAACTGGAGATAGGGACAGTGGTTAGTTGTCTAGGTCTTCTCCAAGAACAGCCAGGGCTCTTAATCACTGAGCCATCTCTCCAGCCCAATTTTATAAAATATTTTATCTTCTTTTTTTTTTTTTTTTTTTTTTTTTTCTTTTCAAGACAGGGTCTCCCTGTAGCCCCAGCTGGCCTGGAACTCACTCTGTAGACCAGGCTGGTCTTGAACTCGCAAAGATCCGCCTGCCTCTGCCTCCCAAGTGCTAGGATTAAAGGCGTGCGCCACCACGCCAGACACAAAATATTTTATCTTCTTAATAAATTATGAACACTTTCCTATTTTGTTAAAGTAGTTATCAGTATCATTCTACAGGGCAGCATAATAATATTTTTCTGTGGTTGAACATTGAGAGGAAAACCTTTTTTGCTTATATTTTTATTATCATCCTCATATATAATGTGTTTTGGTCATGTTTACCCACCATACACTTTCCTGTCTTCCCCCACTCCTCGCGATGCCCTTTCTCTGCCCAGACAGTCCCTCCTCCATTGTCACGTTTTTCTTCTCCTCTTTCTTCTTCATCTTTGTCTTTTCTTCTTGCTCTTCTCCTTCTTTTTGGAGATTCAGCGAGTTTAATTAGGGTTGGCTACAGGGTTTTATAGGAACATGGGCACCTAATCACTGGCTATGTCACTGAAGGAAATGCTTCCTCTTTCCTCAGCACCCGTTACCTGCATTCATATCCTCAGGGAGGGATGGGACTCTCTCCTCCGCTCACTGTCAGGCCCTATACTGAGCAGGTCTTGTGCTGATAATCACAGCTGCTGAAAGTTGGAGGGTGCAGCAGCCACGGCAAGCCTAGAGGAAGCTGTTCCACCCACTCCACTGCCTCCTCTGCCTGTTACAGTCTTTCTGACCCTTCTTCCAGAGTGTTCGGTGAGAATGTCTGGGGTTATGTTTATATGTCTGATTTAGCGCTGAACATTCAAACATTCACTTATTCTCATTACTTCTACTATTTATTTCTCTGCAGTATCTTCTGCCCACAGCAAAAATAAGCCTCTCTGTCCAAAGAGAAGAGCACTGATCTATGGGATAAAGAAAAATATTCTTGAGATATTTCTATATTTTTTAATCATACATTAATTTAATTACACACAACATTAACATGAACATACAAAATGTGATAGGACTAGAAATGTAGCTCAGTGGTTATAGCACTTGTCTAGCATGTCCCAGGTCTTGGGTTCAGTTCTTAGCACTCCACAGAAACAAAACAAAAAGGAAAGCTGAACAATAATTAAACATCTAAAAATAGAAAATATATGTATTTTCAACTATATATGAAGATTTTTCAAAAAATTACTATGTTCTAGATCTCTTTTTTTTTTTTTTTTTTTTTTTTTTTTTTTTGCTAAAAGATGTCATGTTTTCCTTAAGGAAGTGTTTGAAGGTTCCTGCTTGGCAAGCCCAAACAACCACCAATCCTGCCCCCGTGCTTCACACTGGGGTCTTTCCCTCCCATGGTCACCCAAATGAGGTCCAGCAAGCTCACGTCCTGTCCTGATCCCCCTGCACTGGCTTCCATGACATAGCCTGGGCAGTCCAACAATGGCAGTCCACACTCTAAAGAGGCTGAAATCCCAGCAGCCACTCAGACAGGCTGGATATCTCAGCAATCTCCATCTGGCATTGATGGTTTGGAGGATTCTTGGAGAGACATGAGTCTTCTTCAGTCCATATTGGAGGGTTAAAAAGTTGTGTCTCATGTCTTTGAGGAATGGCAAGAGCAGTGACAGCCACAGAGTAGATGCACTTGCCAGTAAGAATTGAAGACAGGTCAAACAACAGTTCTCTCTCTCTCTCTCTCTCTCTCTCTCTCTCTCTCTTTGTCTATTTATTAAGATCTCTAGTTATAAGGTAGTTGGATAGGCACATCATGAGGCAAGTATTTTCATAGGCAATTTGAACTAGAGCCTCTGTTGATGGTACTTAAACATTATTGATAGATAGTACTCTGTTACATTACATTTGGTAGGGTAATGGTTTCTAGAAGCAATCCTATTGGGCTCCATAGACAGAATCTGATGAAATGAAAGTTACACAGTGCAGAGTCCATCAACCATTCATAGACAAAGAATATTAATGCCAGGTATGGTGGCTTATGCCTTTAATACTAGCACTTGTGAAGCAGAGGCAGGAGAATCTAGAGTTCTAGGCTAGCGAGAGACACATATAGGGCTCCAGGCCAGACCAGATGCATAGGAAGACCTTGTCTTAGGAAACAAAAATAAAAACAAATAATTGACAAGAAAGAAAGAAAGAAAGTCAGGAAGGGAGGAAGGGAGGGAGGGAGGGGGGGAAGTCAGTCATGATGGTGCATGCTTGTAGTCTAGCCAACAGGAGGAAGAGGAGCAAGAGGATTCCTGCAAGTTAAAGGCTAACCCATGCTACATGGTGAGTTCCAGGCCATCCTGGGCTATGTAGTAAAGGCACATGGGAAGGAAGAAAGGAACAGAGTCTATAACTAAAAATAAATTCTTCAAAAGATGTAAGACAGGCCTTCGTAGACTCTGTTTTGTCTCGGGCCGCCCGCCCGCCTTCTTAGCTTGCCTCTTCCCTGCTCGCAGAGATGACCAACTTCGTTTATCGTCATCATAGGCATCCCATTCCACCATGGTCTTCAGCGCCCTGGATGCTGCCTATGGCACAGCCAAGAGTGGCACCGGTATCGCAGCTGCGTCGGCCGGAGCTGGTCATGAAGTCCATCATCCCAATGGTTATGGCTGGCATCATCGCTGTCTATGACTTGGTGCTGGCAGTCCTTATCACCAATTCCCTGTAAAGGGCATCACCCTTTACAGGTGAGTGCAGGACCTGTCCCACCATGTGCATCTTGTGGTGGATGAGCAAGTTGCTGACAGTCTGTGTCGTTTCTCTCTCCAGGAGATTTGTCCAGCTGGGTGCTGGTCTGAGCATGGGGCTGAGTGGCCTGGTAGCCGGCTTTGCCATTGGCATTGTGGGTGATGCTGGTGTGCATGGCACTGCCCAGCAGCCACGACTATTCGTGGACATGATCCTGATCCTCATCCTCAAGGAGGTGCTCGGACTCCATGGTCTCATCGTGGCCCTCATCCTCTCCACAAAATAACCACTTTCCAAGCCCACCAGCCACAGAATATGATGTAAAGACCACCCTTCCCCATTCTGGAATGAACAGGCTGACACACAAGCACCTGCAGCTGCCCCCTCCATAGTCAGTCTTGTAATGTGCAGTGTCCTTGTGCCCATTGTCTATTGCCCAGCCTGGCCCCTGCCACCTAGTGTGGTGGAAATCTCGGTCCACTCATCTCCAATCTGGCTGCTGACCAGTGAGAATGCTGGCCACTGGCTGCCCTGCCCATTGTCCCAGAGTTGACCTTTTTCTCTTCACTGGATGCTTATTTATAAGAGTTGACCTGTTCATGCGTCTGTGGAACAGCCCTGTCTCCCAGCTATATAGCGACTATTAGTAGACTGTTGCCTTGTGGGGCTCCTTTGCTGAGACTCCTTGTCGATGAAGCCACCCCCGGCTTGGCCAGAGGGCAGAGTGCTGCTGCTTTCCAAGGGCTGGTGCTCTTTGGGTATTGAGGAGAGTCAAAGAGAAATTTAAGGCACTATAGAAAGAACTGTCAGCAGTATTTTATTTTTGTGCTCTGAATGAGAAAGTATTCACCATGGTCTTTGTGAGTGAAGGCAGAAGTTCAAGTACAAATGAAATAACTTTAAGAAAACTTTTCTTGGCACTATAAGCTCATGCAATCTTTTGGTCTTTTTGAATCAGGGCCTCCCGGTAGCCCCAGCTAGCCTGGAACTCACTATGTAGACTAGACTGGCCCTGAACTCACAGAGATCCACCTGCCTCTACCTCACATGTGCTGGGGTCAAAGGTGTATGACAGCATGTCCATCTCAAGCAGGTATTTTTACATGCTATGAAGTTGGAGGAAAAGTTAAACATGAAATATTGAGACCACCCAGCTATAAAAATATTAAGTTTTAAGCCAATGTGTGTTGTGGTAATGCTAAATGCTATTCTATACAGTACTTTTTCATGCTAGCAAATGTTTGACTTCTGCCAATGTGAACAATTTCTTTTGCTGGCAAAAACAGTTCAAATGAAAACAGAAGAAAGTCACCATTTCTTAACATAGTCAAGATGAAAACCTCAAACACTTAATGGAGATCATTTACACATTTATTTCATTGCTATTTAGAGAAGTAGGAATTCTATGAAAATGTATGCTCCTGATGAAAGTAAATTGCTAGGTAATTGTGAAGGTTGATTTTAGTTGTGTGAATAATAGGAGGTAAACTAGAAAGAAAGATATGCAGGATGTGTTTGGAAGATGCTACGACTTAACTCCAGCCTTCTCTGACCCTCGAAGACTAGGTAAGAGCCTGGAAAGACAGAGTGAGTTGCCCACCCAATATTTACTCACATGTTTTTCTTGTTTAAGAAATCCATTTGGGGGCTGGAGAAATGGCTCATTGGTTAAGACCACTACTGCTCTTGCAGAGATCTGGGTTCAATTCCCAGCACCCACATGGTGGCTAGCAACCATCTGTAACTCCAGTTCCAGGGGATCTGATGTCCTTTTCTGACCTCCACGGGCATTGTGTGACATGGCTGCACATAATATACATGTAGGCAATGCATATAAAATATAAATATGAAATAAAATATAAAAATCAGGCTTTAAAAAGATATTCAGGCCAGGCATGGTGGCATACCTAGCACTTGGGAGGCAGCACTTGGGAGGCAGAGGCAGGTGGATCTTTGTGAGTTCAAGGCCAGCCTGGTCTCTGTAGCAAGTTCTAGTATAGCCGGAGCTACAGGGAGACCCAGTCTCAAAAAAAAGACCAAAGGAAAAAAAATATTCAGTTTTGCAAATTATCTCTGTTGGTACAATAGTGACACTTCTATCTTGGAGGTAATCAACAACTGTCTAATGGACTTAAGGCCCTCTCAGTAGGGGGGAATCCGTTCACAATACTGTAACCATAACCAAGTAGAGTAGGAGAGATCATAGAACCTAGAGAAGAGCCTGCTACTATCACTCTCCTATACCAACATAGTTTCTTACTAAATATGTATCCTTATAATCAAAGACAAGTGTAGCTCTCACCTCTCATCGAACAGATGAGCTATTGCAACAGATTAAGACTATTACAGCTGGACATGGTGGTGCATGCTTTTAATCCCAGGCATGGTGGTTTACACCTTTAATCCCTGCACTTGGGAGGCAGAGGCAGGTGGATCTCAGTGAGTTCAAGAACAGCCTAGTCTACAGAGCGAGCTCCAGACTAGCTGGGACTAAAGGGAGACTGTGTCTCAAAAATACCAAAAAAACAAAAAACAAAACAAAAAAGAAAGACTATTACAAAAGTCCACAACTGGTCAAATACTGAGAATAAGTGTCTGTGAGGGACCCAGCCGCAAGTGACACATCTAACATCTACAGTGCAACTTCTATACCTAAGGCTCAAGGAAATCAAGGGAGAGGGGGTGAAAGATTGCTAAGAGCCAGTGGGACAAGATATTTGCTGTTAGTCAATACATTTTAGACATGGTAGAGAAGTCACACCCATGAAATCTCCACAGTGCAGTAGCCTAACAAGATTGGCATAATGACAAAGCCAGTTGACATGTCAATGTGGATGGGGAAAATTTCATGGGGTCCCACCTTCAGATGAAGAGCTACAGGCAATCAATGGATACTGAGAGAAGGAGAATCAGTTTTCTCCAGGGACTATCTATGTAAGGGGTTATCTAACTCTAAGTGGGCAGCCCTAAACACATGTGCACACAAGCATCCCTAAATGGACTCAGTGGACTTTACATTTTTTTATTTATTGGTCTTCTTGACACAGGGTCTCCTTGTAGCCCCAGCTGGCCTGGAACTCACCATGTAGACCAGGTTAGCCTTGAATTTACAGAGATTCATGTGCCTGTCTCTCAAGTACTGGGATTAAAGGCATGTGCCACCACACACATATGTATATTTATAAATATGAATATGTATATGTAATAGTAATAAAGATGAAGACAAGAAGTTGTGAGGTGGGGGACATGGAAGAAGTTTGAGAGGAACTGGGAAGAGTGGAAATTATGCAAATACAATACTTATCCATGAAATTCTCAAAAAATTTAAAAAAAGAAATTTGGTTTTGTTTAATGTATTGTGGGTCCAGATAAAATCATTACTCAGACTTGCTTGCAATTGGAAACTACCTGACATTTCAGTTGAGAGATTATTGAAGCCATTACTAGATTCTATCGCTTGGCTCTGTCTTCTGTCTGTTCTTGCCCAGAAAGCCGGTTTAATAGTTAAGTTGACATTGTACTACAGCAAAGATGAGAGATAGTGAGACAGATGGTAAGAATGGGAGAATAAACCAGGTATGTTGGTGCATGCCTTTAATCCCAGCACTAAGGAGACAGAGGCAGGAGGATCCCTATTACCTCCAGATATTGGAGCCAGCCTGCTTTACAAAGGGATTTCCAGAGCAGTTGGGACCTGTTTAGGAAAGAAAAAGAATTGGGGGAACAAAGGAGATAGGTTGTGGTATGCTAATGGTCATTATGCTAATGGTCATCCATCCCCCGGGCATTTCACCTCTGCTCTTTTTTTTATGTGTAGCCATTTGGTTAGGGTGTTGCATTGAGTTTCTGTTGCATGTAGTATGCAGACATCTTAACTGATGCAGAGCCCTTGGCTCAGTCTTGTTTTATATATTCTACTTTTATTTATAATTAGCCATTATGGTAATGATGTGTTTAACAATTTTCTTCTTCAAATTTTCAGGCAGGTTGAACTTCTGACCTTGTGACATGACATTGTCATCTACAAGTCTATACTCAAGAATCATGCAAATGAGCTACCAAAAAATAAATAAAAAGGTGAAATTATCTCATGTTTTATTTTTTTTATGCTGTCCTGTGGGGGAAGAGGCTGTGTTCTACTGGCTGCAAACTGGACATGCTAAACTATTTACTGCATTAGAGAATGAACATTTGCAAAGCATTTCTCTCTCATCACTGTATTTAATGCCTAATGAGCATCTGACATATTATGCACTTTTTATTTTGAGACAGGGTCTCTATGTAACCCCAGATAGTTTGGAACTTGGTGTACAAACCAGGCTGGACTTGATCTCATAGAGATCTATCTGTCTCGGGCCTCCTGAGTACTAAGATTAAAGGTGTGTGCTACCATGCCCAGCACATCATGTACATTTGATAAATGTATGTTTCTGGGGCTGGAGAGATGGCTCAAGTGGTTAAGAGTGCCAACTGCTCTTGCAGAGGACCCAGGTTCGATTCCCAGTACCCACATGGCAACTAAGAACCATCTTTAATTCCAGTTCCAGGGGAATCCGACACCCTCTTCTGACCTCTGCGGCATTGCCTGACATGGGTGCACCAACCTACATGCAGACAGGACACTCATACACATAAAAATAATAAATAAATTAACAAATAAATGTATGTTTCCAGGAATTGGTAGCTGCTTTGACTAAGAAAATGTCACATACACACACACACACACACACACACACATCTCTATGTGAATATATGTAAGTGTAGACATTCTATATAGTTGGAAATCATGTTTTAAAATGCTCAGTCCAGGGCTGGAGAGATGGCCTAGTGGTTAAGAGTGCCGACTGCTCTTGCAGAGGACCTGGGTTCGATCTCCAGCACCCACATGGCGGCTGAAAACCGTCTTTGACTCCAGTTCCAGGGGAATCTGATGCCCTCTTCTGACCTCTGCAGCATTGCATGACACAGGTGCACAGACCTACATGCAGACAGTACATTCATACACATACAAAAATAAATAAAATTAAAAAAATAAAATAAAATGCTCAGTCATGAAAGAATCATTTTGTGGTGGAAAGATCCACTACTTATTTCCTTTCCAACTAAGATTTGCTTGTTGTGATAATGGACATTTTCATGTTGCAGAGCGCTCGGATCTTGAGGAAACAAAACTGCTGATGCAGCTGAGGGGGAGATAAAAGATAAAAGGGTGCCTGTAGTTCCCTTTCAGCAGGACATGCAATACTTCCAAACATTTATAAAACCTGGATACTGATTTTTAAAATCAGATAACTTTGGCAAACATTTTATGTTTTAGGAGAGTGAGGTGAAGTTCTGGTCTTTTGTGGCTGCATTAAAGCAGCCTATAGCAGAGAAATCTGCTTAACTCTGTTTAACACAGCATTTCCCAGTCTAATGTCATCAAGGAACCTTTCTCTTCAGTCTATATCAGTTTACGCCCAATGGAGGACTCACAGAAGCTGTGATAATCTGCACTAGATGGGACCCATCTACACTCTGGCATGGAAGGGGTCCGTGGGCCCCATCCCTGGGGATTTAAGTTCAGTTGCTGGTTGATGTGAGTGTGAGGGACATTTTCTAAAGTGCCCATGTCCCTGTGAACAGATCCTCACCTGTCCTCAAGACAATCCTAGTGAGCTCATTGGATTACATGCACTCACAGACACACACGATGACATTAAAGTAGAAGGGCGAGTAATTGGGAAGAGGGAGGGGACAGCAGGACTGGGAGAGGGACAGGAGAGAGCAATGCTTAAGGACTGGACTACATTATATGTGTGCATGAAAACCCTTTATTATATAACTAATCTATGCTAATGAAAACATTTTTTTTTTATTTTTGTGGACACCATACATGAGTACGGTCTTTGGATCATTTCTATCCTTCCAATGCCCTCCAATTCTTCCCATCCCCCCTCACTTCTTCTAAATTTCCTGTCCCCGTCTTTGATTATTGTTACATGTACATATATTTAGTTACAGTTATACATGGATGGTATATCAAGTGGATTTGTCATTATGTGCAGGTCTTGTTGGACTACCACACGGTGGAGATTTCATTCGTGTAGCTTCCCTATCATGTCCAGAATGCATTAATCTGAATCTTAGGTGTAGAGGTTGCATTGCAGATGTGTCACTTAGGGTGGGACACCTCATAGACCCTTATTCTCTGCATTTGACCAGTTGTGGAACTTTGTAATAGTCTCCATATGTGACAAATAGATGCTTTTTTGATGAGTGGTGAGAGGTACACTTGTCTGTAAGCATAAGAATAACTGTGTAGAGAGCAGGAAGAAATTCCATCCGTCTAGGGAATGTGACAAAAGTGGGTTTTTCTCTAGGATCTATAACCTCTGCAGCTGTGTGTATTTGACTGGATTTACAGTGCCACATACGAGTTCCGTCCCACTGAGTGGACCTTAAATCCAATGACAAAGTTGTTGCTTACCCGCAAGACAAAAGTGCTACTGAATCAATAGAGATTGTTTGCTCAGCTGCTCATTGCTGTGGTGAAAAATATTTTAAAAACCCTAATGGAAATATCATTATGTGATACTGACTCTGGGAAATCCTACAACATAGGATTTAGAAAGAAAGAAAAATTATTACTGTTATTCGAGACCATGAGTTTGAACCCAAATATTACAACCAAACTCAAAACAAAAAAGACACACAGGGACTTTGCAGAACACAGAAATCTCCATTTTTATCATGAGGTTAAGGCATCTATTTTGTTTTTCACTTTATCTCCTGCAGCCAGTGTACGTATGTCCAACACATAGCTGCTCAGTAAATACTTCTATGAGGAAGGAAGGTGTGATGGAAGGAAGAGACAGAAAAAAGGGACCTCCTGGTTTCCAGTGAGATACCCTGCTCCTTCGCCCGCGGAGCCAAGGGCTCCAGCCCAGTGAGATACCCTGCTCCTTCTCCCGCGGAGCCATGTTCTCCAGCCCAGTGAGATACCCTGCTCCTTCGCCCTCGGAGCCATGGGCTCCAGCCCAGTGAGATACCCTGCTCCTTCGCCCGCGGAGCCATGGGCTCCAGCCCAGTGAGATACCCTGCTCCTTCTCCCGCGGAGCCATGTTCTCCAGCCCAGTGAGATACCCTGCTCCTTCTCCCGCGGAGCCATGTTCTCCAGCCCAGTGAGATACCCTGCTCCTTCTCCCGCATTCATGCCTTCTTAGGTCCTGGTTCTATGTTGCCTGGGGCTTTTGTGTAGGAAGGTTGCCATTGCACTAATAACTTTATACTGCCACATATCCTTTCTCAGGCTCTTAAAACTTTGTTGGTTTATTCCATCTTCCAGAACAAATATGTATAATAGATGTGTTGTTTTCTGTTGGGTTTTTGATGATTCGTTCATGTGTCTATTATGTCGCTATTTTCCCATGGTCATATTGCCTGTGAGTACTAAACCATTGTAGCATAGCTCATTGCTGTCCCATTGAGGTGGGTGGCCGCATGGTAAGAGCGCTCATTTTTAATGGACCAATGCCATGAAGTTGTGTAAGATTTGAACAAGTATATAAATTTAAAAGTTGTCAAGTATGATAAAATATGACTAGAGCCAAGATGCATAGGTAATTAGTGGGTATATAATAATTGAATATAAACTCACAGTTCATGTTGGAGAGCCCAGAATCAAGTAACAAGAATTTATTAATTACTTAGAGGCCAGTGCCAAGCTGTATGTAATGTACCCTCTCCCTAACCCTCAAAATCTCCCATACTCTCTCGATAGATACATACCTTTAAGTTCTTATTTAGTAATGTTTGGTGTCAAGATTTCAGTTTTGTGTCTATTAATGTACAAGGTCATTTATATGCCTGAGCATCTAGAGAGAAGCACCTATACCTTTCTTAATTAAAAAGACCTACTGAATTAAGTCTTGCTAATTTGGCTGCTCAAAACATGCAGTAATTAATTGTGCCTTTTTAATAGTGGAAACATACATCTTTATAAACCTCATTCAAACTGAAATTGGATTGTGATCAGCCCATTTTGAAGACAGTCTCTGAAATTTGACAGAGGAATTAATTAGGCAATACTAAGTCCTTACATCAATAACAGACCAGGTGGATATAGACTCATGGCCAGTACAACACCAGCATGGCACCCAAGTTGGCTCCAGAGTGAGGGCCACACTGCCTTGGCCGTTGTCATATCCTGCCTGCCTGACGCCAGAGGACGCTACAAGAGGCATGTGGATCTTGTGAGTTCAGGCCCAGTTCGCTGCAGTTTCAGGTGAGGGCCAAATGTTGTGCTAAGGTACGACAGCTGGGGCATACACGGGTGACCCGCAACTGTCAAATCAACTCAGTCCAACACAATATAAAGAGATATAATATAGGCATATCAGGACACGTTGGAGGTCAGTTCGTGAATTGACAAATTAGCTGAGCGAACTCGTGGACAGCACAACATTAGCATTAGGGGTGCCCTCTAGTGTTGCATGGACTCAGATCCTTAGAGCAAACAATGCTCACTGTCGTTCGTCGTAAAGTCAAACACACGATACAGCAATGTGCGGATGGCCGTCGTGCTAAATTCAAAAGAAGGCTGCGAGACCCTCCCCAAGGTTCCCGCGAGACGAAGAGAAGCAGGGGTAAGTGCTTCGCGGTACTACCCGGAGAAACCGGTGGCCCACCCGGAGCCCAATGCTACTGCTGCGTTGCAGGGAAGAAGGCAACGCAGTGGGGGTAGTTTGTCGCTAGGGCTAGACTCTTGGGCCAGCCAGCTGGGTACAGAAGGCGCACACACATGAAGATCCGAGGAAAACACCCCGGCCGAACCCAGCCGAGCAGCCACGGTTACTCGCTCGCTGGGCCCGTCTGATGAAGCCACCAGTTTGAGCTGCTGGGGAAGGAGGCTACGACAGGGCTGCAGAGATCTTAGCAGGGTCAACCAGTCTAATATCTAGGATGCTTGATGTCCTAAGTATCTACTCTGCACTGGACTCAACCCTGTGCGGAGAAGTAAGGTGCAGGGTGAATCTCAACTGGGGCTGGAGAATGGCTGCGCCAGGAGAGTAGGCGCAAGGGTATCTCGACAAGGCCTGGAAGCAACAGTAATCGCGACAACGGAGCGCAGGCACGAAGAAACAAAGTGCGACACACTTTAGCGCCGTAAATATTCTGAACTACGAGGGACACGTAGAAATGAACAATGGGGAGAACTCGCGTCAGTAGGAGATAAAATATGCTCACACTGAAAGTCTACCAACCTCACCGAGGAGATTCCTTACGTATATAATGCATACTTCCTGGTAAGGAATACCTACAATTATGTATATATAGATTCATAGTGTATGTACCGAGTATGATCAAGAGAGATATCAAAGGGATTATATAAAAATATAATCATGAGTTAAGCGTAATATAGAGTAGAATTTGATATATAACTCAAATTGTAAGGACTAGTTATGGGATTATATTCTATTACTTAAATCATTGGGAGAACTAATAGGGAGAAATGGTATAAACTTCTTGTACATGTATTATGTGTATATATGTCTGAGAGAGAGAGCCAAAACGAAGAAAAGAAAACCTCGACCCCAAAGCGAATACCAAGGAGGTGCAAAGATTAGTGGGCACTGGCACTTCTCTATCTTATAGATATGGTATATTGTAATATGCTTATATTACCTTCTTCATTTTCATCAATGTGAATGAAATGAAAACAAGGAATTGACTATTCGGATGTCTCAATCAATCATGTGATAATTTTGGTATGGGAATTCTAATGTGCTCTGATGAGCAGATTGTATATATGTAATTATGATTTAATTATTTATTATATATTTTATAAAAAAAATATATGTAGATATTCTAGTACTTCTCTGTCTATTGTGTATTAATCTCATGGTCTCTATATCTAGATTGTCCTCAATGTATAAGTTTATGAAAAACTATTATAAAGATATATCTGCATTATTGTTATTATGTATATTATTACCATTGTTGTATATATAGTGTGTACACTGTTGAAAAGAAAGAAACAAAACAAAACAAAAAAAAGAAAAACGAACGCTCGTCAACATCATAGGGATATCACGGTCACAAGGAGAGAGAAGTCCCAAGACAACCCTATTGAACCAAGAAACTTCAACAGGATAATAGAAGAAAATTATTCCAAAAACTGAAAAAAAGACAACCCATACAAATACAAGAAAGCACATAGAACACCAAAAATAAAGGACCAGAAAAAGTTCTCCCACATCAATATAAATTGTTAAAAACCTGAACGTAAGGCATGGCTCCTGCGGAGAGGAGCAGGGTATCGTTTCAACACAGAAGAGAGAATATTGAAGGCAGCAAGAGAAAAACAAGTTACATATAAGGGGAAACCGATCAGAAATCCTCACAGCGTGACTTATGTGCAGAGAAACTCTAGCAAACGCACAAAGAACAGTGCGACTTGATAAATTATTCGCAAAGTTGGCTAAACGACTTTAGGTGCAACCCAGCACTAACTAATGCCCCAGCAAAATGGTCAATTATAGTTAAGTGGAGAAAGCCGGAAAAAAATCTTTTCATGACATAAACAAGATTAAAAGAAAACATGTCAAAAAAACCAATGCTTCAGAAAAAATTCAAAGCAATTCAAAGAACAGAGGAAGAGAGGAACAACTAATGCCTTAAGGGACAGATTAAAGAGAGAAAAGTTAACAAAAACGATAAGATTGAGTAAATACAAAACCTGGCCAAGAAGTACCTAAGAACAAAAAATAAGGTGAGAAGGGAGCACACTACATCTACTCAATCACATGACCTTCCACAATATATGATTAATGGTCTAAAATTGACCTAATCAAAGTAACAATATGACTGGGGAGAATAGAGATGGGGAAAGAAGATCCATCTATATGCTCCGATATATCGGCCGCCGTAACGACATGTCACCCTCAAGGACAGGGGCACCACCTTAGAGTGAAAGGATGGAAAAAATATTCTAAACAAATGGTACCAAAGACAAAGCAGGTGGCTGATGATTCTAGATGTTCAAAATAACAGATAAAATAGATCGCAAAGTAAAAATTTAAAATCAGAAGAAGACAAAGAGGGCCATTAAAACCTTATCAAAGGAACAATTAACCCATGAAGATTTCACATTCACAAATATATGCTTTAATCGCACGCAAAACTGCGCTCGGTGCATCGAGCTAACTTTATAAACGTTATTCTGTAGGACCTCAAGACTCAGATTAATCCCAGCAACATTAATGAGTGGGGTGACCTCCTAAATACCCTCAAGCAAGCTCCTTAGAATAGATAAACAGGCCAGAGGAAAATAAAAGCACAGAGAGACATCAGAAAGTGAACAAAAATGAAACACCAAATGGACCTAAAAGACAACTAAAGAAATATTCCACTCAACATCCAGCACCTCAGAGAGGAACAGTTCTGCTGAGAAAATTGAATACATACTGGGTGACACAAAAGACATTCTCAACAAATCACAAAAGGATGTGAAATTAATTTGCATGCATTCTATCAGCCCACAGTGCAATAACCAGATTATTCCCAGACCCACGACTTACGCTATAAGAAACATGTAGAGACTAAGTGTACACAATCCCTTGAATACCCTGACAAATGGGTCAGAGAAAGGAAAAAATACAAGAAGCAATAATAAGAGATTATTCAATATATGACCTGAAGATGAAAAGACAAATACACACCAACGAGAGAACCTGGCGGGTTTTGTGTTATTTTAAGAAGCTAGTCACTGTTAAAGGAAGGGAAATTTAATAAGAACCCTACAAATGCAAACAGGATGTAATCCAAGGCTCACCGGGTATGCATTAGTTCCCACTGACATGTTTACTTACGTACTCGTATGCCGTATTGGTATTGATAGCACACTAGCGAGAGGGCTCAGCACGGCGGGAAGAGCACGCGAAGCAGGGTAATCTCACAAGGCTGGAGACATTGGGCTCCCACGCTCGGGCGGGAGAAGCGAGCAGGGTATCACTCACCAAGGCCTGGAGAAAGCATTCCTTTTGATGGGAATGAGCCGGCTCGTAATCGATGGAAGGGTATGGAGGGAGAAGGAATGACTGATGTATGTTGGATTATGGTTGAATAAGCACCAAGTCAGCGGGGCGAATAATGTACTCGACCCGCGGATCGGAGTATACCGGCGCTAACACAGATAGAGGGTGCCGAATACTATACGACAGGCGGATTACAAGAGTCGATACATTACAGCTTAGTCGGCTGAATAGGGACAAGTAAGAGAGTAGGTCCTAGAATGATCGTACTACGACTGCTTTAAGCGGTGGTTCCTATAGAGTCGGAGATCGTACAATCGAGCGCGCCCGAAGGAAAGCTGGCGGGAGGAAGGAGCCGAAGGACGTATCTCGCTGGGGTCCACGCTCTTGGAGAACATGGCTCCCGCGGGAGAGGAGCAGGCGTTATCTCACAAAGGCCCTGGAGAACATGGCTCCGCGGGAGAAGAAGCAGGGTATCTCGCTGGGCTGGAGAACATGGATGGCTTCCGCCGCGCAGTATGATGTGAAGATGATCGGCGACCGTAGTGAGGGTGAAAGGAGCAGGGTATTCTTCCAAGGCTGGAGAACTGGCTCCGCGGGAGAAGGAGCAGGGGGTGGCATCACGATTCTCACCTCGCCGCGTTGCCCGGTTGCGCTTACGTCGCTGTTACGAGACTGGAGAACACAGTACATTGGTTTGCTTATTACTTAATAGGGCTAATGGGCTTCCGTCGGGAAGAACGGCGAGAGAGGGTAATGTCACAAGGCCTAGCGAATCGAGACGACTATGTCTCTCCGTACAACCGTTTGGCTGAGAAGGGAGCAGGGTATCTCACAAGGCTGGAGAACATGGCTCCGCGGGAGAAGGTATGCAGGGTATTACTGGGCTGGAGACATGGTCGCGGGAGTAGGAGTTATGCAGGGTGTTATCTCGCTAGGCTGGGAGAAGACATGCGGCGTCGCGCGTGCGAAGGGAGCAGGGTAGTCTCGGCTGGGCTGAAGACATGGTTCCGCGGGGCGAGAGGAGAGGGTATCGTCGCCTGGGCTGGAGACATGGCTCCGGNTTTTTTTTTTTGGTCTTTTTGAGACAGGGTCTCCCTGTAGCCCCAGCTGTCCTGGAACTTGCTCTGTAGACCAGGCTGGCCTTGAACTCACAAGATCCACATGCCTCTGCCTCCCAAGTGCAGGGATTAAAGGCATGTGCTACTTTGCCCGGCTCACTTAGTTCTTATACCAATCAATTGGAGTAGGTTAGAGAGCTAAACCTGATTGTTCCCTGTAATATAAATTTTATTTCTGGTCAATAACTTATTTATTTAATAATCCACATCCTCATCTGCTTAGCTTTATCTGAACTTAATTTTTTTCTTTAATACTGTTGAGATGAATTTAAAAAGGCCAAAACCACTCAAAGAAGACGTTTCATTTGCAGAATGAATAGGACAGAGTCCCACAACTGGACACACAACGACATGATCTGTGAATTGCTCGTGCCTAGGTGACACATCTGCAATGCAACCTCTACACATAAGCCCCAGGCAACATAGAACCAGGACCTAAGAAGGCATGAATTTCACTCTTGTTAAAGAAGTTCCCCCATGCAACAAGAAACCAGGAAACCAAAAGGGCGTGAATGGCCAAACAGCAGCAAAGAGGGATTTACAGAGTGTGGATCCATGGATAGGCCACCTATATTTAGCTTGACTCACTCAGAGCTCAAGGAACACTGTAGAAGGGGGGGGGGTGTGGAAAGATGGTAAGAGCCAGGGAGGTGGTGCAAGACCAAACGGAAATGAATCCTACAAGCTTCTGGACCCTGTTCATATGAACCTATAGCATTGGTATCAGCATGCACAAGCCCCATGCAAGCTCAGCTGGACAAAAACCCGCAGACACAGGTAGCAGAACCCAATCTTGGCTGAAGAAATATTGGCAGCTGATTGCAGTTTGATGAGGAAGACCTGGCTTTCTTTAGGAAAGGGACTCTGGATAAGCTGACTAGAGTTCAGGGGATGAGCTGGCACTGAAGAGTAGGTGCGGAGATTAGCTTGGGCAATGGACCCTAGCACCAATGACTAAATGTGTGAGCCAGTGGTGGAGGGCTGAGGACGGTGACAGTGAGACAATATGTATGAAACACATGAAAATTCAATAAGAAAATCATTAAAAAATAAAGGGCCACAAATCCTTCAAAATTCCTTCCTTTAGCTGGTACATTCTTGTTCCTCTGGCCTTGACTATAGATTAAACTTGAAGAATTGGTTCTGATGAACAGTATGAACTGTGACAATGGCATGGAAGGACAGAGCCTGACTGATCCTCCCCACCCACTGTTCTGTTGCTTTCTCTCTTTGGAGGCAGTTAGTCTTCACGTTAGGAGAAGGAACACCCAGTGGCAAAGGGCCTCTTATTCAGAGCCAGGTCAGCCATATAGTAGTGTCTGCTCCATCCAGGGTGAAGGCCTCAATTGAGTGTGGCCCCTCACAAGACAGCCTGGGCCCTTCTTCAACTCCAGACCCACAGAAACTGGATAACACATATTTGTTATTTGGAAGTATTAAGTTTTGGAATTGTTTAAAATGTATAAATGGATAGATAACACAACTATACAAATGGGTTTCAAAGAAATAGAACTCACTTGCAATCTCAGGTAAAATATATTGCCTATCCCTATCTTTCTAACATCATAGCTTGGTGTGGCTGAGTGAGTTACTTGAGTATCAGTATTGATACTCACTTTCCTTTCTTTCAAAACAAGGCCAGAGAATCCTTTGGATAAACGACCAGATATGAAATCTTTTAGGTTTTGTGGGCTGCATGGCTGTAGTGGCTAATCCTGGGTGTCAATTTGACTGGATTTGGGATTAACTAAAATGAGAGAGACCTTCTGATTGGCTCATTTGATGCTGAAAGACCCACCCTGAATGCCCTTTCTCCCAACTTTATCAAACTTATGCCAAGGGGAAAACACTATTAATTTGGAGAAATACCAGTTGCTTCTTATAATTGATAGGACTATAATCACCTCTTATAATTGATAGGAATATAATCAGCTCTTATAATCGATAGGACTATAATCACCAATTATAATTCACCTTGTCCCCTGTGGAGCTTATTCATGCAAATGAATGGGTTCAGATTTTAGTCCCAGAGTATCTCCTGGCCATATGTCATTCCCATTTGTATAATACTTAAAAGAACCACATGTTTGTCATGGATGTACAGATCTTGACAACGTATTTCTCCCAGCAGAACTTGAGAGCTCCAGGATGTGATTAATGGGGAGAAGCACCACGCCTTCTTGCCCAGGCACTGTCCAAACCCGGAAGCTTCAGCTCCTACACTGGGTGTCCCACTCACCACCCCTACACTTGGTGTCCCACTCACAGCCCCTACACTGGGTGTCCTGCTCACAGCCCCAACACTGGGTGTCCCGCTCACCTCCCCTACACTGGGTGTCCCGCTCACCACCCCTACACTGGGTGTCCCACTCAAAGCCCCTACACTGGGTGTCCCACTCATCGCCCCTACACTGGGTGTCCCACTCACAGCCCCTACACTGGGTGTCCCACTCACCGCCCCTACACTGGGTGTCCCGCTCACCACCCTACACTGGGTGTCCCGCTCACTACCCTACACTGGGTGTCCCACTCACCACCCTACACTGGGTGTCCCACTCACCGCCCTACACTGGGTGTCCCACTCACAGCCCCTACACTACACTGGGTGTCCCACTCACCACCCTACACTGGGTGTCCCACTCACCACCCTAATCACATTTCCTCTCCATTCTTGCCCCAGCTTGGGTTGAACGACTGTAAACATTCCTCAGAGGTTTGGGGAAAAGTGGTCTTGGCCCGGTGTTGGAGCCATGTCTGGGTTTTGAAAGCAGCTTGAGCTGGAGAGGAAAGGGAATGTGGGGTCCCTGCTAGATGGAGAAGCACAGACTCCCCACTTGTGCCAATCAGGGTTTACTGGAAAGGGCAGAGGAGTGGCGATGGCAGGTGACTTTTGGTTTGGATCCTATGGAAATTTCCATGTTTATTTTCACTTTACAAATCCCACAGTGTAACTGTTCTGAATTCTGCCAGTGTTTTTACTGGATGTGAGCATTGCTCCTCGGGGTTACTTTTACGAATGCAGCCCGTGGCCCATTTTGAAGCCGCCTGCTTTCCTTGAATATAAGTTTATGTTTGTAACAGAGATTTTGGAAAACAGTTGTAGAAGACAGCATGGGTAATGAAGGCCGTCAGGGAAAGGATCCTATTCTGAGTACATAGGCCAACTTTACAGTTATCATTTAGACATGGCCGGGAAGCATTAGCTGAAGCCAAAAACTTTGAGGAGCCAGATGTCAGTCTGTTCCAGCATGTTTTGATTTCTGTCTGATTTTCCTGGATTCTGGTAGAAACGAATAGAACAACAGCGACTGTTTTCCTTTCTGAATTCCATTTGTTAGACTGGGAAAATGGGACATCAGGCATTACTTATGTAATGAGCAAAAAGGCCAGTATTAATATTCAGTTAATAATCATAGTTATAACTTTAAGATCTCTTCTTTCTATTCCTCATGTCTCAACATTCTTGCCTTCTTTGAAACTGGAAGGGGCTGTGGAGATGGCTCAGTCAGTAAAGTGCCTGTTTCACAATCTTGAGGACTCAAGTTTGATCCAGAACACATGCGAAAAGCCAGGCATGGTGGCACAAAGTTTGTAATCGCAGGACTGAGGCGGTGGAAGCAGGCAGATTGGTAGTCAGCCTAGCCTACTGGGTGACTCTGGGTCCCAGTGTGAGGGGCTGCATCTCAAAACAGTAAGGGGGACAGTTCCTCTGAGGAGCAACACACAGGGTGACCTCCGGCCCTCACATGCACATGTGCACATACAAAAAAGCTGGAACAAATATCCTTAGATTCCTGCTGTGAGACAGACCCCTTCACACATTTTTTTTCATTGTATAAGCCTATGAAGTGAGGTATTTTGATTGATTTGTTTTAATTTCTATGTGCATGACTGCATCTATATTAGATGTACTACATGTGTGCAGTGCCCATGGAGGCCACAATATAGCATCAGATCTCCTTGAACTATAGTTGTAGATGGTTGTTAGAAACCTTGTGAGTGCTGGGAAGTGAACCTGGTCTTCTGCAAGAGCAGCCAGTGGTCTTAAGCACTGAACCATCTCTCTAGACTCTGAAGTGAGCATTATTATACCCATTTTATAGATGGCAGACTGAAGTTCCGCAAAGGTCCTGAGAACTTGTTTAATATTGAGTATAATCTGGTAAATGAAACTTGGATTTAAACATGATTTTAATTCAAAAGCCCATGGGCTTTTAGAATTGCTCCAATCTTGTCCATATAAAACAAGAGATTGATTGAGTTTAAATGGATTAATTTTTTAAAATCCATAGTTACTTTAAAAAATAGTATACATGTTATAGGATGGATGCAAAGGGAAGAACCTTGGTATTCACTCAACTTGGACAAGTATATCAAAAGTTTTCTCTGCTTTCAGTTTCATTTGGCCCCACGTGGCTGCTGCCTTTATCATATACACTGATCAATGCTGAATGCCTTAAGCATAATTTTGTTTGTCTAATCTATACACAGACATTATACTCAAGATATTTTAGTGACTCAATAATTAAGTTCTTAAATAAAAATACTCAGACAATTTTTAATAAATCTCTAAGTTTTAGTGATAACATTTCCAACCTCTTAAAGGCTCGTGCAGGTTTGAGGATGCAGCTCAGTTGGTAGAGCACTTGCCTAGCATGCATGAAGACCTGTGCTCCATCCCAGTACCATACATACCAGGATCAGAAGTTTAGGGTCATCCTTGGCAATATAGCAATTTGAGGCCAGCATGGGATATTTGAGACTCTTTCAAACGTAAACAAACAAAACAAAATAAAGCTAGATATAAACACAGTCTGGGTATATCATTCATTCAACATTCCAAGTCTGAGAGAGTTTAGGACTCTGGGCTACCATAGACTATGAGAGCTAGTCTTCAGGAGAAGACTTTGAGGTCAGTTCCAGATCCATTGCTCCAAGTCCTGTGTCTGAAGTATGACCTCTCTTACTATCAACGTTGGTGAGGTAGTCAAGGACTGTAGCAATGGCCTGTGTTATTTTAGGAGTCTCTTAGGTTACCCAGACCAACAGCTCAAAGGGAGGTTTCTCTTGTCTGGCACTGAGTTCCTTGTTATTTAGCCTTCAGATATACACATGCACTCAGGTTCAGATATCCGATGCATATTTTTTTGGGGGGGGGGTTGAGGTTTATACTACATTTCCTTCTTGGTTTTTCTAAAAATTTTTTATTTATTTATTTTTATGTGTATAAATGTACTGTCTGCATGTAGGTTGGTCCACCCGTGTCGTGCAATGCAGCAGAGGTCAGGAGAGGGCATCGGATTCCCCTGGAACTGGAGTTAAATATGGTTCTTAGCTGTCATGTGGGTGCTGGGAATTGAACCTGAGTCCTCTGCAAGAGCAGTCTTAACCCCTGAGCCATCTCTCCAGCCCCCCTTCTTGCTTTTTATACCACCTAAGTTGTATTTATCTCTCCCCTCTCTCTCCCTGCCTAAACTCCCTCCTCCCTCCCCAGTTAGTACCCCACTTGCCCATTTCCCCGTCTCCCATGGTCCTCCTCTTGAGTTCTTTCTTCACCCTTACCGCCATGCTTCCTCGTACGTCCTTCCCTCTCCCTTCCTGGTTGAATACCACATTTCCCCATTTCCCCACAGTAACATCGTTTCCTTCTATCTCCATCTCTCAGGCTTTTTCCTTCTCTTTACTTCCATGTTTCCTTTCCATTTCCTGCTTCTTGCTGCCACATCAGGATATATACTCTCATATAAGGGACTGGTGCTAAGATCCACAAGTAAGAGGGAACATACATTATTTGTTTTACTGTACCTTTAGTGTTTTTACTATAATCCCTGGGGAGTTTCAATTCTGGTCTGGTCTAATTGGTGTTCTGTGTGCTTCTTGTATCTGTATAGGTATGTCTTTCCTTAGTTTAGGGAAGTTTTCTTCTATGATCCTGGTCAATGCCACTGGCCTGAGATTCTTCTCCTTCCTGTATGCCTGTGATGGTCTTTCCATGTTGTCCCACATTTCCTATTTCCTGCATATTTCATTCCTGTGTGTTTTAATTTTTGTATATATTCTTTGCATGAGGAGTCCAGTTCTTAAACTTTGTCATCCAGTCTTGATATTCTGTTTTCCATTTCACTCATTTTGCTTGCAAGGATTTCTCCTGACTTTTCCAAATTGATTTATTTTGGCTTGGGTTTTCTTCACTATTTCTTTTTTTACTATTTTGTTTATTATTTTTATTTTGCGTGTGAGTGTATTGCCTGTATGTGCATTCATGTTGTGTAATGCTTGGGGAGGTCAGAATAAGGCATTGGAGCTAGAGTTATGGGCAATTGTTAGTTACCATGTGGGTCCTGGGAATCAAACCTAGGTCCTCTGCAAGAGCAGCCAGTGTTCTTAACTGCTGAGCCATCTCTCCAGCCCCCTCTCCAATATTTCTATCTCTTTTGTGAATTCACTTTTCAAGTCCTGAATTCTTTTGTTATTTCATTCAGCTGTACACTTGTATTTTCTTGAATTTCTACCACAAGTTTATCCCTATCTTCTTTGAGTTCTCTGAGTACTCTGTCTCTGTGTTAAGTTCTTTGTATATCTCTGTTTATTGCTCTGAACCTTTTTTTTTTGAGGGAGAGAGAGGGAGAGACACAGAGAGAGAGTTTCTGTTTTCTCCACTGAACCTGGAGCTTTCTGTTTTGCCTGGCCTGGCTGGCCATCAAGACCCAAGGATCTTGTTTTCTGTGCCCTACCCCAGTGCTAGATGTTCATAATAATGACTGGTTTTTATTTCGTGGTGATGATGCAAACCCAGGCCTTCATAATTCTACATTATCAACTGATCCATCTCCTCAGCCTATGTATGTATGTTTCAGAGATTTAATTAATTCTATTTTAAATCCTGTGTATGCACATGGACATGGGAATATGAGTGCAAGTTTCCACAGAGGCTGGGAGAGGGTATGAGATTCCCCTGGAAGTGGGGCATCTGTGAGCCAGATGAGAAAGGGCTGGGAACTGAACTACAGTCTTCTTTAAGAGCCAAAATGAAAAAAAAAAAACTGAGAGAAAGATGCAGGACAGTTATGGCAGAATGCATGATCTGGGATGGGGTGGGGGGGGGGAGGGAAAGGGAAGTAAGCCTGAACTGAATTGGAAAAAATGTATGAAATGCACAAAGCATCAATAAAAACTAATTTAAAAAAAAAAACCTTATTATCTTCCTTAGTGCTCTGTCTGGGCTTGCTCAGCCATGACCTTTTTGCATGGAACCTGTGCTGGACAGCTTTAGTGTCAACTTGACACACATGGGTTAAAGGAACCTCAATTGGAGAATTGCCTCCATTGGACTGGCCTGTGGCCATGTCTGTAGGGTATTATCTTGATTGTTGAGTGATATGGGAGGCCCCAGCTCACTATGGGTAGTGCCACCCCTGACAACTTGCTGTATATTGTATAAGAAAGCAGGCTGAGCATGGGCCAGGGGAGTAACCCAGTAAGCAGCATTCCTCCACTGCCTGTGCTTCAGCTCCTGCCTCCAGGTTCCTGCCCAGAGTTCCTACATTGGGCCCCCTCAGTGATGAACTGTGACCTGGGAGATGTAAGATGAATAAACCCTTTCCTCCCCAAAAAAAAAAAAAAAAAAAAAAAAAAAAGAGCCATACGCACTGTTAATCACTGAGCCATCTCTCCAGCCCCATGTCTTATGTTTTAAACATAATTGTGATTCTTCTCTCCCTTCCTCCTTTTCTTCCTTCCTTCCTTCTTCTTCTGGAGATCAAATCAGGACCTAATACATGCCAGGCAAGTGCTCTGCCATTAAGCAGCCTGCCCAGCCCTGTCCAGCCTTTTACCTCCCTTCAGCATTGCTTTGGCCATTTCAGATGGTTTGAAATTCCACATGAATTTAGGTTTCCTTTCTTTTACTTGATTTTATGCGTATGAGTATGTTGCCTGTGTGCATGTTAAGTGCACTCTTGTCCTGCAATGCTTGGAGAGCTCAGAAGAGGGTGTTAGATCCTCTGGAACTAGAGTTGTTACAGTTTTTGGCTGCCATGTGGCAACTGGGAATACAACCCATGTCCTGGGCAAGAGCAGCCAGTGCTCTTGACTGCTGAGCCATCTCTCCAGCCCAAGAATGTTTCTTAAATTTCTGTAAAGAAAATCACTGAGGATTCTGGTGGAGTTTACTTTGGGTCTATAGAGTGCTTTGGGTAGAAATGGTAATTTTAACATTGTTGATTCTTTCAAACCATGAACACGAGAACTCTTTCCAGGTTTTTAAAAATAACCTCTTCAATTTCTTTCATCAGTGTTTTCTAATTTCTGCTATAAAGATCATTCACTTTTTGCTTAAAATATTAATAAATATTTTATTTTCTTGTACCTATTGTGAATGGGATTGCTTTCTTTTCAAAAACTGTTTTTTCGCATTCATTTATTATTTGTCTGTGTGCATGTGTATGTGAGTGTGCACATGCCATGATGTGTGTGTACAGGTCTCTCCTTCCAATATGTAGGTTCTGGGATCAAACTCCATCAAGCTTGGTGGCAAGCTTACCTGTTGAGCCCATATTTCTAAATGCTTCAAAAACTTTTATTATTATTATTATTATTATTATTATTATTATTATTATGTGTTTGTGTGTGTGTGTGTGTGTGTGTGTGTAAAAATACCACAACATGCATGGGAAAATCAGAGGACAATTTTGTGGAGTGGTTTTCTCTTTATATTTTTACATATTTCCAGGAATTGAACTCAAGTTGCAAGGCTTGCACAGCAAGCTGCTTTACCCACAGAACCATCTTGTTGACCCAGGGATTACTTTCTTATAGAATAGCCCATTAAGACCCAAGCACTCAATGGCTTATCTAGCCCAAAATTCTAAACACTTCCACAATCCTCCCACGAAGCAACATGGTCAAGTTCTTTAGAGCAATAGCCCACTTTTGGTACAAACTTCTGTTCTAATTTGAATTCTGTTGCTGTGTTAAAATACTCAGAACAAAAACAACTTGGGGTGGATAGGGTTTATTGCATCTTATGTTTGCAAGTGACAGTCTATCACTGAGGAGAATTCTGGGCAGGAATTTAAGTCAAGAACCTGGAGACAGGAACTGAGTCGCAGACCGTGGAGGAATGCTGCTTACTGGCTGGATCAGCTACTTTCCTTACACATCCCAGGACCACCTGCCAAGGCATGAGCGTGGATTGGGCCCTCCTACACCAGTTAAGAAAATGTCTCCAGCTCGAGAGATGGTGGCTCAGCAGTTAAGAGCACTGACTGCTCTTGCAGAGGACCTGGGTTCCATTCCCAGCACCCACAAGGCCGCTAAGAACAATTAGGCTGAGCGTGGCACATGCCTTTAATCCCAGCACTTGGGAGGCAGAAGCAGGTAGATCTCTGTGAGTTCAAGGCTAGCCTGGTCTACAGAGTGAGTTCCAGGCCAGCTGGGACTAAAGGGAGACCCTGTCTGAAAAAAAATGTCTTATAGACATGGGCCAGACTGATGAAAGAAATTCCTTAGTGGAAGTTCCTTTTTTGCAAGTGACTCTAATTTGTGTCAAGTTGACAAAAAAAGTAGCATTAATAGTGCATAGTCTTGTACTGTTTCTAATCTTACAGGAAACAATCTCACCTTGTCCTCATTCAGAATGACATTGGGGATGGTTTTTCATTTAGAACTTTCAGTATTTTTACTGAAGGATGTTGAATCTTGTGTGTGTGTGTGTGTGTGTGTGTGTGTGTGTATGTGTGTGTGTGTGTGTGTGTGTGTGTGTGTGTGTGAGCTCCCTGTAGCCCCAGCTGGCTTGGAACTCACTATTTAGACCAGGCTGGTCTTGAACTCACAAAGATCCACCTGCCTCTGCCTCCTGAATGCTGGGATTAATAGCATGTGCCACCACACTCAGCTTGGATGTTGAATCTTACCAAACACTTTTTAAACATTTTTTATGGTGCATTTGTACATTTCATACAATGGCTCCTATTCAAATTTTTGCCCCCAACCCTTCATCAGAACTCAAGCATTACACTATCCACATTAAGCCATATTCAGTCAATGAATCTAGATGTCATTCTGTCATCCAGTGGAGTCTAGTCAACACATCTAGAAATCTTAAACAAGGCATACTCTCCCTTGCCCAGCAGTAATTAGTCCCCAGTAGTTCTCAGGCCAGGAGCAGCCCACCGCCCGTTTCTCTTGCCCACTCTGTGACCTTGTCTGAGTTGGCATGGGTCCTCCACCTGATGCCATCATCACCACAAGTTCCCATGTGCAAGCTTCCAGTAGTATGAAAACGCCTGCTTCCCTACATTCATGAACCTCTCCTGACTCTCAGAATCTTTGCGTCCCCCCTTCTGCAAAGATCCCGGAGCTGTGGGTGGGTGAGGTTTAATACAGGAGTCCCATTCAGGGACACACACTCTGGAGACTCCTGTTTTTTGGAACTTGGTCAGCTTTAGCTTTCTGTGTGCATTGCACTCTATTGTGTAAGGAAGCTTCACTGGTAAGAATTGAGGGAACCCCTCCCAGCTCAACTTTCCCCACCTCCCACTAGTAACATCTGTTCCTTACTACCCCCCTCTTTTGTGCTCTTTCTTCTCCTTTACCTCCATGTCTTTTCATTTTATAGGTTCCTGCTGTTAGATCAGGATATATACATATATATAGGGGATTGGTGTTACAATTCACAAATGAGGGAGAACATACATCGCTTGGTTTTCTGCCTTTGTAACACTACACTTAGTATAACACTCTCTAGTTCCATCTATTTACCTGTGAATTTCATCTTTTCTTTTCTTTTCTTTTCTTCTTTTTTTTTTTTTTTTTTTGAGACAGGGTCTCACTGTAGTCCCAACTATCCTAGAACTCACTATGTAGTCCAGGCTGGCCTTGAACTCACAGAGATCCACCTGCCTCTGCCTCCCAGGTGCTGGGATTAAAGGGGGTGTGCCAGCATGCCCAGTAATGTCATTTTTTCTTACTGCTGACTAGTGCTCCTTTGTGTAGATGTACCACATTTTCATTATCCATTCATCATGTGTGGGACAGTTCCAAATACTTTTTCTGCATCTACTGAAATGGTACTTTTTTAGTCCTTAATTCTGTTATGTAATAACTTGCATGTTGAACCATATTTCAATTTACAGGATGAATCTCATTTGATTACAATGTATGATATTTTGATATGCTGTTTAATTTGGTTTGCTACTATTTACTAAAAAATTGCACCTATGTTCATCAGGGAATGAGTATATAATTTTCTTTTGTTGGTTTTTTTTTTTTTTTTGGTATTACTATAATACTGGCCTTGTAAAGGGAGTTTGGCAACATTTCTTTCATTTCTAGTCTTATGGTTAATTTAAGAATTGGAATCAGTATTTTTTTTTTTTTTTTGTCTTTTTGAGACAGGGTCTTCCTGTAGCCCCAGCTGTCCTGGAGCTCACTATGTAGACCTGGCTGGCCTTGAACTCACAGAGATCTACCCGCCTCTGCCTCCTGAGTTCTGGGATTAAAGGCATGTGCCACTACACGCTGAAATCCATTCTTTAATACTTACTTCATTTAGCAATTTTTTAAATTTTTTATTTATTTTATTTTTATTTTTTTAACAAATCTAGACCCGTGTTCCCGCCCATTCCCTCACCCCACCAGAGCTCATGCATTCTGCCAAACATACTTTTCATCTCTTTCTCAGTCTTTCTCAATATTCTCCATGAGGAAGTTGACTGTTTTGAGCAGAAGTTCACTGTTTCAGTCAGTTCTTTGATGCAGTCCTTTCTGTTGTTGTTGTTGTTTCCAATATGCATTACACCCAACTGCTTTGGACAAAAGCTCAGGGGGCCCTACACAATTAGCAATTTAAAATTTAAATTATGTGTATGAGATTATTAGCTGTATACATGTAGGTGTACCCATGTCATGCAATGCCCACAGAGGTAAGAAGAGTCCCTTGGAACTGGAGCTGTTGTTAGCTGCCATGTGGGTGCTGGGAATCAAATCCAGTCCTCTGAAAGAGCAGCTACCAGTGTTCTTAACTACTGAGCCATCTCTTCAGCACCCTAGAAGCAGTTCCTTAAATGTTTGTCATAGAACTCAGCAGTAAAGCCATTAGGCCCTGGGCTTTTTATTTGCTTTTAAGATGGGCAATTTTTAGTTACTATATCATTCACATTACTCATTATTAGTCTATTTAGATTTTCCATTTCTTATTGACTCAGCTATGATAGACTGTATTTATCTAGAAATTTATCCATTTCTACTAGATTTTCTAGTCATCCAGATGCTTATTCTTGGTAGTTTCTTTTTATTTTTTGTTCTTTTCGAGACAGGGTCTCCCTGTAGCCCCAGCTGTCCTGGAACTTGCTCTGTAGACCAGGATGGCCTTGAACTCACAAAGATCCGCCTGCCTCTGCCTCCCTAGTGCTAGGATTAAAGGCGTGCACCACACACCCAGCTTCATGGTAGTTTCTTACTATCATTCATTACTATCATTCAGAGTATTTGTTTTAATGCCTTCTTTTACAGTTTTTTTTTTAATTTATTATTTTTTATGTGTATGAATATATTGTCTGCATGTAGGTTGGTGTACCCATGTCGTGCAAAGCTGCAGAGGTCAGAAGAGGGTGTCAGATTCCCCTGGAACTGGAGTTAAAGACAGTTCTTAGCAGCCATGTGGGTGCTGGGAATTGAACCCGGGTCATCTGCAAGAGCAGTCGGTGCTCTGATCTTTATTATTCCTTTCCTTCTATTAATTTTTGGTTTGTTTTGTCCTTGAGGTAATTTACTATGTTATTTATGTGAGATTTTTTGTGAGATTTTTATAGACTTTTATGTATGCATTTATGCTCTAAATTCCTCTTGCTTCTGCTTTACTGTATCCCATGGATTTTAGTATGTTGCGTCTTCATTATGTTCATTTTTAGAATGTTTACAATCATGTTTTTAATTTTTCCAATTACTCATTGGCTATTTAGGAACATGTTATTAAAATTCTATATATTTGGATACTTTGCATTCCTTTTCTAGGCTTTTAAAAAATTCTCTTTCTCTCTCTCTCTCTCTCTCTCTCTCTCTTTCTCTCTCTCTCCTATCTTCTTTCTTAGTTAACCAAAAGGCTTGTCCTCAAACTCGGACATTCATTCTTCTTCTTGTTCTAGTCAATTGTGGAAGTGTTCTCTTGTAATTTTTATTCCATTGTTTGGCTTTTTTAGCTCTAAGATTTCTGATAGGATTTTTTTATAGTATCAATGTTGTTTTTCTCATTTCTTTGTCTTATTTACCGGCATTTTCTTTCGTCTCATTGAGTTTCCTTAGGATCATTATTTTTAATTTTTCTTTCTTTTATTTTTTAGACATGCTTCATTTTTTTAAATTTTATTTATTTCTGTATGTGTATGAATGTACTGTCTGCATGTAGGTTTGTGCACCCGTGTCGTGCAATGCCGCGGAGGTCAGAAGAGGGTCTTGGATACCCCCGGAACTGGAGTACTCCTGGAATTGGAGTTACAGACGGTTCTCGGTCGCCATGTGGGTGCTGGGGATCGAACCTGGGTCCTTTGTAAGAGCAGTCGGTGTTCTTAACCGCTAGGCTATCTTTCCAGCCCCTATTTTTAATTTTTCTAGGCATCTCTTCTATTTCTTCAGGTGAGATCTATTTCTGTAGAATCCCTGTTCTCTTCTGGAAGTGTCATGCCTTCTTCTGTGTTTCTTAGCCTCTGTACTGACACCTGCACATCTAGTGTAATCTTTGATTCTTCCAATTTTATGATGTAGCCTGTGCAAGATTTTTTTAGATGAGATATAATGTCAAGTGCATAGTTTGTATTTGATTATACAGGAATTGAAAGGCATAATCAGTCTTTGATGTCAGCAGTGTCTTTGATTGCCTTCCTTTAGACTATAGCACAGCAGTTCATGAGGTTGTTGAATGACATTGCAGTAGAATTAGGTCTCCAAAGGTTTGTGTCCTCAGACTCCACAGAGTGAAGTGGCATTGTGGCTTGTACCAGAAGCTGCCATAGTCTCAGTGATGCAGGACTGTTCCCATGCTCATTAGGATAAGCACAGCTAACCCCAAGGATCATGATGATGACAGCCATAGTCTCTGAGACATAAGATGTGGTAGAGAATTTCCTCAGGACTTTCAGATGCAGAGGATTGCTGCACTGGCAGCACTAGATATTATAGTTCCAGAGCCAAAGGATGGGATGGGACCTTCTCCAGGTCCCATGGAAGGAACACCGGGGATGCTGAGGTCTGTAGCATCACTGTCCATGGACTCAAGGCTCTGGAACATAAACAGAATTTTCCCAGGTGCCACAAGGATGACTGCAATTGACAATTGGGTATAGAGCGGAGCTCTGGGGCCCACGGGATGCCTTCTTCAGACCCCACAAGCACAAGTGGTAGTTATGGTTTGTAGTCAGCAACTATCATCCCACATCTGTGGACTAAGTAGGATATCTTCAATATCTATCCCATGGGGGATGCACAGGGAGTGTTTGGGCTTTGGTCTGGCACCCATTTCCTGGAGGTGTAGGATATGGAGGATCTTCACTTGGTCCCATGGATTGAGCATGGATGTCTTTGGTTCTAGAGCCTCAGGGTATAAATGGGAATGTTTTATGAGAACATGGGACAAGTTGTAATGAGTCAAGACTCTTGGTATTGTCAGCCACAGTTCTGGAGCTGAAAGACATGAATGGAACATTCTCATGGAACCCAAAGACAAACTAAGGTGATGCCTTGGCTTTTTGCAATAACATCTGGAACCCCAAGGCTATGGGCTAGAGTGGGATGGGACAATGCTTGCTGGGCGATTGTAGCTGGACTGGTAGTAGTTTCTGGAGCTGTGGAACTTGGCTGAGACCTTTCCCAGCTCCCGATGGACAGGTGCAGGTGAGGCTGGCACTTGGCAACATTCGCACAGTTGTGAGCTTGGGGGAAGATCTTCCTTGGTTGCTTCTGAAGGAGGTGCAAATGTGGGTAGATCTGAGGGCTTCTGGCTATGGTGGGCACTGGTCTTGAAAGTGCAGCATCCTGAAGGGTCCTAGGGTTCCTCACTGCTCAGCCAGCTAGTTGTTGGCCTCAGTACAGGATTACTGTCTAGCACTGGCTATCGTAGCAGCTTGGATTCTAGGGACTGAGATCCAAGTGAATTTCTTTGGGGGAAGCAGAGGAGTCTCTCAGAAGAGGGAGGTCCCCAACTGTATTGAAAACCTTTAAGGGCTGTGTAGGTATTCTTTTAACAGAAGCACTGAAGCACAGTTACCCCTGCTGTTATTTTCACAGACCTGTTATGCCTGGGCTGTCCTTTGATCTCTCAGGAAAGAACTTTCATCTGGATTATAGCCTGAGGTTCCCTTGTCGCAATTACCTGCCCCAGCCCCCAATTGTGTGTACGTGTCCTGGCCCATGCCTGGGTTAGTATAAAAGCCTTGAGTTCCAACATTAAACTTGAGTCTATTCTCCTGGGCTTTCTGAGTCTGTGTCTGTCTGTCTTTCGTTGTCTTTCTTTTCCCACGGTTCCCCTCCCCTCTCCTTGCTAGGAACTAGGCCTAGAGACTGTCTGCCTGCAGGCAGGAGACAGCCTTGAAGCTTGCAGTTTGGTAGAACTGCCAGCCGGCTCAAGGAGGGAAGATCATGTGGACGGCGGCCACTCACGTCTAAAGGACTATGAGACGATTAGCAGCTACCATCAGGGCGGTGGAACGTTCCTGCAGTTGCAGCTGCTCACATACTGCAGTGATTGCTTTCACTTTCGTTTACTTGATTCATTGCAGTACCTTTTCCTTCCTCCATCTCTGTCAGGTAGCCGGGGTTAAAGTTATAACTTGCTTTTCTCTAGGTGCTTTTCTGATGCCCCGTGTTCTCTAGAGTTTTCATTTCTTTATTGATTTCCAGACTTTTCTTTCAATCATCCTCAAAATAGTTTTTCCTTTGTTGCCCTGGTTCTTCTATGGCAAGGTGACTTGCAGGGTATGTCTATTCTGTCATCTTGGCTGCTGCTGCTGCTGCTGCTCATCATCATCATCATCATCATCATCATCATCATCATCATCTATTATTTTCCCTCCTTTTCCTTCTCCCTTGATTTTCTGAGATGGTTCCATTATACACCACTAGCTGTCTGCAAACTCCATATCCTCTTGCTTCAGCCCCTCAGAGTGCTGGGTTTACAGGCATGCACCACTACATTTGCCTTCATTTCTTAATGATAATTTGAATATAGAACCAACTAGTTCAAAATCTGTGTGAGGGGGTGGACAAGATGGCACAGTGCTTTTTGTCAAGGCTGATGGATGACCTGAGTTTGACCCCCTGGCACCCATGTGGTGGAAACAGAGAACTGAGTCCATCAAGATATCCTTTGACTTCCATACGTGGGCTATGGTATGAATCCCTCCCCTCAATACATGAGAAATTAATAAAAATATGAAGTGAACCTGTGTGGTTAATAAGGATGAAAGATTAGTTGATAGACAAACATGGGGCTGGAGAGCTGGCTCAATAATTAAGAGCACTGGCTACTCTTGTAGAGGACCTGGGTTAAATTCCAAGCACCCACATGGCAGATAACTATTGTTCCTAACTCCAGTTCCAGGGGATCCAATACCCTCTTCTGATCTCCATGGACATTGGACAACACAGATGCACCTACCTACATGCATGCAATACAATTATACACATAAAATAAAAATAATAAATAAAATATTTTAAAATGTTAGTTGATAGACAAAAATAACCATTTTTCTGCTTTATCTTGGGTTAGTTCCTCTTAATATACTAGTCTCTGATTGTAGTGACCGAATGCTGATAGGACTATATACTTACCTTTCACTAGTTCTTCATATTGAGGTGAAATTCACATAATGTAAAGTGAACTTCAATAAAATTTACAGTCCATTGCCATTCATGGATTTTACAATGCTATCCAACTATTCTCCCTCCTTGCAAGACATTTTCCATACTCTTGATAAAAGCCCATACCTACTAAGTGGTCATTTCCCAATTCCTGTTCCTACTGCACTCTGGTGATCACCAATCTGTTTCTGTCCTTGAGGATTTGCTAACTCTGGATATAGATGGACTCTTGCAGTCTGTGAACTTCCATGTCTGACTTTTTTTTTTCACACAGCATGATTTTAACGTTTCACACCCCCCTTCAGTAGTCTATTCCTTGCAGTGGCTGAGGAATATTCCATTGCATACATCTACCACATTAAAATGGTCTCGGCCAGGCGTGGTGGTGCATGCCTTTAATCCTAGCACTTGTGAGGCAGAGGCAGGCTGATCTCTGTGAGTTCAAGGCCAGCCTGGTCTACAGAGTGAGTTCCAGGCCAGCTGGGGCTACAAGGAGACCCTGTCTCAAAAACACTATAAATAAATAAATAAATAAATAAATAAATAAATAAAAATAAAATGGTCTCATGTGTTGATAGTCTTTGGCTGAGATTCGTAGTCTAGGAAAAATATCCTATGTTTAATGTCAAGCAATTGTCATGCACTGAAAGACAACCTTAAGCTAATGGTACCACTGAGCTGTGGGTGCTGCTGAGTGGCTTCCTATAGAATGCTGACACAGCACACTAGACTTCCTCTCTTTTCCTTTTCTTCCCAATATGAGATTTACTAACTTTCCTCAGAGCTGCATGGGGCTCAAAGTATATATGGCTGCTGTGAGTTAGTCATGAGTTGGTTAGGTGATACATAGAAAGATCTAGGGACAGTTGTCTCAGTGAGGATCACAGGCAGCCACTGCTGGTCTCAGAGAATAGGGGTGGATGCTTCCTGGAAGTAGAAAGGCTCAGTCTTTTTTTAATTTTTATTTATTTTTTATGTGTAGGAGTGTACTGTCTGCATGTAGGTTTGTGCACCTGTGTCGTGCAGTGCCGTGGACATCAGGAGTGGGTGTCGGGTTCCCCTAGAACTGGAGTTAAAGACGGTTCTCAGCCACCATGTAGGTGCTGGGGATAGAACCCTGGTCCTCTGCAAGAGCAGTCGGCGCTCTTAACCACTAGGCTATCTCTCCAGCCCCAAGGCTCAGTCTTTAGAATACAAGCAGAGCAGGCGCTTCTCAGGGGCGGCCGGCCAACCTCCTAGTAGCACCTTGCTTCTGTGAAGGTGGAGGAAGCAGGAAGGTTTATGTCGTGAGTCCTGAGTTGACCATCTTTCTTGTTTTAGGGGGTTTTCAGTTCTTTTCAAAATTCTTCACAGCCTCACAGAGGTCTAAACTGCAAAGTAGAAAGATTTTAGAGTCCCACAGGAGGGAGCGATGGCTAACACCAAACCTTTAGCGTCTTCTGATCCTTTGTTGGTTTTAAATAAAGCTATAAATGGTCTAGTAAAAAATAAAGAAAAATTAATATCATCCAATAGACAGGCACTTTCAGCACAGGATTTATAGGGAAATTGTTAGGGCCATTAAATCTGAACTATGTTTATCCAGGTATCATGGACTTCAATGGCTCGAAAAGAATGTTTCACATAGTAGATTCTCAGCAGATATTTTTGTATTAACATGTGAACCACTATATTATGATATTAAAAGCTTACTTTTAGCTTGGTATGGTAGCACACACCTTTAGTCCAAGATCTTGGGAGGCAGAGGCTGGTGAGATCTTGGTGAGATCCAGACCCATCTGCTCTATATAGTGAGTTCCAGGTCAACTGGGGCTACAGTTGGCCTTACTAAACAAAACGAAAGCTGACTTTTGAATATAACCAGTGTTATCCATTGTACAAACCTAACTGAAAGTCAGAGGCAAAGGAATCTGTTCATAGAGTTCACATAGGCCAGTGTGTAAGGGACCAGAGCAGAGTGGAGGATAGATCTAGAGGGACAGATGGAGAAAGCCAACATATGCAATAAGTCCCTTAGATTATAAAAGACCAAGAAGCTGTCTCTCTCTTCTCATTTGGGGCCAGAGAAGAATGATTTATGTCCTGTATTTACACCTTTATCTGCCAGTCCTCTTAGGTTTTCTTTATAATTCTGGGAGCTAGAAAAATAGCCTATAAACAATAAAGGATTTGAATAGCATGCAGTTACATTTTGGGGAGCTGTTGAAATTAAGATCCATGGACCAACAGCAATGCTTAACTTCAAGGGAAAAGAATCAAACCTCAGCTACTATGTATGCCATATGCCCTAGCGCTAATGGCAAAGAAGCAAAAAAAGTCAGTAGAAATATTGGCAGTTTCAGAAGTCTGGGAAAGTGTTCTGTGCTGAAAGAACTCACCGCAAGCTTGAAAACATAAATCAGCTTTGAGACATCATTTTCTTTGGATGTGGTCATTGAAGAATTTTCTTCCCAGCCCATTTTATGAGCATAATTGGAATAGTTTTGCTGCCCAAGTTCTATTTGGTTATTCTGGAGGTGACAATGTCTTTACCCTGCTTTAGAGTTACCTAATGTCTCACATGCTATCATTTAAAAAATCTGGGACCATATCTCATTACACTTTTATTTGGTTAGCCTAATTCATGATTTAAAAGCAAGCACTTATCATTTTTCAGCAACAGAGTTGTAACCCCTGGACTTGCCAGGAATAGATACAATCTGTGTATGTTGTGTTTTGACATGTTTTATTGAGGAGTATAGTCATTTAAAGAGTTGGGAAAGGAAAATCATACACGAGTAAAGAGGAAAGTGAGAAAGATCCATGATGAATGGTTAAAAATGGATATTATTTAGCTTAAAGGACAGATATTTGAAGGAAAATTTCATGGAAACCATTGACCAATAAGATCTTCATTTTTATTTGGGACACACAATGGTGACCTTATTGATTATAAGTAAGGATATGAATATTGGATCCTGAAAGCTTGGGTTAGAGTCTGTCTTAGTTTTTCCCCCATTGCTGTGATAAAATGCCCTGGCAAAAGTACTTCAGGGATAAACAGCGTTTTCTCACTCACAAATCCATTTTACAGTCCATCAAAGCAGAGAAGTCAAGGTACCAGCAACTTTACACAGCCAGCCACATCCACAGTCAAGAGCAAAGAGGAAACGGATGCGTGCTTGCTAGTACTCAGCTCTCTTTCTCCACTTTCATAGAGCTGAGAATCCCCTTCTTAGGGAATGGTGTCACTCACAGTGGGTGAGTCTTCCCACCTTAATTAATTAAGATAACCCTCTACAGACATGCCCAATGGCCGATCTAATCTAGACAGTTGACAATTAAATCTAACCTTCCCAGAGTCTCCATTCCAAACACTTTCTAGCAGTACATAACCTTGGTTCAGTTCCTGAATTCGTCTGAACTTCAGTTTTCCCATATGAAAAAGATATACTATCAGTAGTTTTCCTTGGGAAGAATAAACAAGTTAGCTTTGCATCTGGATTTGCACAGTAAGTGTCCAATAAAAGTAAGGTTGTTTTATTGCTCAAAGTCAAGGAGATTTGAATACCGGTGTGGATCATCAAAGGAGTAGATTTTTCCTTTGTGACCACCAAGATGATGGCAGGGTCACCTCTGATTGTCAACATTATTCTTTTCAGATAATACACATGTATTTTACTAGCTTACTGTAGGCATTAGTATACATAAGAAGCAGCTTCTTATAAAAGTTTTCTTAAGCTGGGCGTGGTGGCACACACCAGGCGGATCTTTGTGAGTTCAAGGCCAGCCTGGTCTGTAGAGTGAATTCCAGGACAGCTGGAGCTACAGGGAGACTCTGTCTTGAAAAGACAAAAAAAAAAGTCTTCTTTATTCAGGGCTGGAGAGATGGCTCAGTGGTTCAGAGCACCAACTGCTCTTGCAGAGGACCCGGGTTTGATTCCCAGCACCCACATGGCAGCTAAGAACCATCTTTAACTCCAGTTCCAGGGGAATCTGATGCCCTCTTCTGACATCTGCAACACTGCATGACATGGGTGCACCAACCTACATGCAGACAGTACACTCAAACACATAAAAAAAAGTCTTCTTTACTCTGTCAATGTTGGCTTGCTTTCTCTGAAAAGGACGTGTTTTACTATTTAAAATCCTTGATTCCATCTGATATGGATTACAGAGTCTTGTGATGGGGCTTCACCACAACTTGCAGTGGGAAGTCTGTATAATTTCACCATAATCTCCACAGACAAAGACCAATTGCACTCCTGAACTCAGAGCCGCTATGATTACTATGAAAGACCTACACAGATGGAGTCCATCGACATTCTATCATGAATGGGTAAGGTCATGAGGTTGTAAGGTGACAGCTAAAGGTTGCTAAGGGAGAGGTGAGTCATTTTACTCAGTGGTGTAACCACTGGTAGCTTGTCTGTGCTCTAGTAAATAACCAATGAACCCATGCTTATGCAAGCAACCCTAATAAACCCCAGTCACACAAACACACACACTCACACACACACAAACACACACACACACACACACACACACACACACACACTCCAAACAAACAAAGCTAAAATCCTCCAAAACAAACAAAAAAGGCAAGAAAATAGGAGGGGATCGTATTGAGAAGAAGAGGGTTCAGTGGAAGTGGAGAGGGTGAGAGAGGGTGATGAGGGGTGAAAATGACAGTGTATACATGTATGAAATAATTTTCAAAATGACAGTATATACATGTATGAAATGTGTGTATGAGTGTATGTGTGTAAGTGCACCCATGTCATGTAATGTGTGCATGAGTGTATGCGCATAAGTGCACCCGTGTCATGTAATGCCCATGGAATTCAGAAGAAGGCATCAGATCCCCTGGAGCTGGAGTCATAGTTGGTTGTTAGCTGCCATGTGGGTGCTGGGAATCAAATCTGGGTCCGTTGCATGAGCAGCCAGTGCTCTTAACCACTGAGCCATCTGTGCTAGATAGTTTTAGTGTCAACTTGACACACCTGGCTTGAGGGAGCCTCAGTTGGGGAATTGAATCCATTGGACTGGTCTGTGGCCACATCTGTGGAGAATTGTCTTGATTGTGAGCAATATGGGAGCACCCAGCCCACTATGGGTGGTGCCACCATGGGCAAGTTGCTGTGTACCATATAAGAGGGCAGGCTGGGCCTGGGCCAGGGGAGCAAGCCAGTAAGCAGCATTCTTCCATGGCCTGTGCCTCAGCTCCTGCCTCCAGGTTCCTGCCCTGAGTTCCTGTCTTGGGCTCCCTGAGTGATGGATGAACTGTTACCCGGGAAATGTGAGCTGAATAAACCCTTTCCTCCCCAAGTTTGTAGTGGTCAGCATGTTTTGTCACAGCAATAGAAAAGTGAAGTAGAACACTATCTCTCCAGCCTCCAACCTCCTTCATGTCTTAAGAACAACAAATCTCACAAGGTTGATTATAGGAGATGTGACATGCATGGGAAAGGATGGAATTGTATAGATGAATGTCTATTCATTTTATTTTATTTTTATTTTTGGTCTTTTTGAGACAGGGTCTCCCTGTAGCCCCAGCTGTCCTGGAACTCACTCTGTAGACCAGGCTGGCCTTGAACTCACAAAGATCTGCCTGCCTCTGCCTCTGCCTCCCAAGTGCTAGGATTAAAGGTAAAGGCGTGTGCCACCACGCCTGCCGTCTATTCATTTTAATCATCATACACATCATATTGAGTGCTGAGTATCAGGCGTTGATATGCTCTGGTAGCCTAAGATATGAGTCCTGACCCAGAGAAACTCACATTCCTCTTGGAAAGACAAGCAGCAATTCTTCATCAGTGTCCAAGTATTCTGTGACCTAAGAAGGCTGAGTGAGGAATGGCATGGGAGTCCAGCAGGAGAGACGTTCCCGGAAGTCTGGTAGAGATGTTCTGCTTATTCTACAACAAGTGATATTTGTGATAAGGGACCACAAAGACTTCGGTGAGAATCTTTTTTTTTTTTTTTTTAAATTTTATTTAGTTCTGTATGTGTATGAATGTACTGCCTGCATGCAAGTCTGTGCATCCGTGTCGTGCAACGCCGCGGAGGTCAGAAGAGGGTCTCGGATTCCCCTGGAGCTGGAGTTCTCCTGGAATTGGAGTTTCAGACGGCTCTCGGCCGCCATGTGGGTGCTGGGGATCGAACCCGGGTCCTCTGTAAGAGCAGTCGGTGCTCTTAACCGCTAGGCCATCTCTCCAGCCCCGGTGAGAATCTTTAAACAACTTGCACAGTGGTTTGAGTATGCATGGAATATTTTGGAAGATGTTTGGAGGAGAAGGTGAACTGTGGGCTAAAGAAGTAGGAGTTGGGGCTGAGAAAGAGGGTATTTTAATTTTGTTTCTGTTGCTATGGTAAAACACCCCAATAAAAGAAATTAAGGGAGAAGGGTTCTATTTGGAATTAAAGTTCCAGATGGGACACGGTTCATCATGGTGGGAAAAGCGCAATAACAAGAGAATGAAGGTGGTCATTTTTTTTTAAAGAAAAGAAGGGCTTATTACAGCCCACTTGGAGGGTACAGTTCATTGTGGCAGGGAAGGCACAGTGGCAGGAACATGAGGTGCTCATCATATTGCACCGGCCATCAGGAGGCAGAGAGATGAATGCTTGTGCTCGGTGTACTTTCTCCATTTGATTCAGTCCAAGAGCACATCCCATGGATGGTGCTGCCCACACTCAGGATACTCTTCTCTCCTCAGTTAAACCTTCTGGGAGCATACTCACAGATAAACCCAGAAACATATTTCCATGATAATTCTAAATATAGTCAAATTAACAATAAATAATAACCATCACCTCATCCAAATCACAGTAAATATTAGGGCTCACTATAGTCTGTGCTAGTTAGATGAACTTCAGAGTGCCACATACATCCTGAGACTTGTTTATGAATTAATAGATTGACGAGTTCGTTTCTGGAGGGTGCCACCAGCATGATTTGGGGGTCTAATCCAGACGGCCATTGTAATAAAGCACAAACTGAAAGGGGCTGGAGGCTACACAACCTCAAAGCCTGTGCCTGGTGATGTACTTCTTGCAGCACAACCTTCCCAAATTGCATCACCAGCTGACTGAAAGTTCAAACACATAAGTTTACCGGGGACCTTTCCCATTCAAACTACAAAAGATGGTAAGCTATCTTAACTGTAGAACAGAGGGTAGGAGGAGAGAGGAAGGCTAGATTGCCTCATCCAGTACTTCTTTTTCAGTATTTCCAGGGGGGGGTGGGGAGAAGGGGAAGAGAAAAAGAGATTCAGAAGCTCAGTTGCATATCTCCAGCTACCATTCATAAGTTGGTACAGTCTGCCAGGTGGTCTGCTCCTCTCTTTACAGCATTATCCCAATTAATCCTCACACTTTAGTGCACCTGGGAGATAGAATATTGTCATTTATTCCACTGATGAACACACTAAGGCTCAGAAAAGATCTAGAAATAGAGCCAGTAAATAGTGTGATCCTGTAGTTAATCAGTTCCTCTTGGAACCTTCAGATAGCATCAGTAAGTTATTAATGTGGGATAGCTCTAATTTTCTGATAGAGGCACCATGTATTTTGGAATGTTGTATTTTCATTCTTTTTTTTTTTTATGTGTATGAATGTACTGTCTGCATGTAGGTTTGTGCACCCGTGTCATGCAATGCCGCGGAGGTCAGAAGAGGGCGTCTGATTCCCCTGGAAATGGAGTTCTCCTGGAATTGGAGTTACAGATAGTTCTCAGCTGCCATGTGGGTGCTGGGGATCGAACCCAGGTCCTCTGCAAGAGCAGTGGGTGCTCTTAACCGCTAAGCTATCTCTCTAGCCCAGTATTTTCATTCTTATTGAATTTTAGAATTAAAATTTTTCTGTTCTTTATTTCTCCCTTGATCCAGTTTTCATTCAGCAGCGTGATGTTTTGTTTCCATGAGTTTGTGTACTTCTCCCTATTTCTATTGTTGATAGCCAGCTTTATTACTTTGTGGTCAGACAGAATATTGGCTGTTCTTTCAATTTTCCTAAATTTGTTGAGACTTGTTTTGTTTCCCAATATGTGGTCAAGTTTTAGAGAAAATTTCATGGGTTTCTGAGGAGAAGCATATTCTTTAGGGTTTGGTTGGAATAGTCTATGTTATGTTAATTTGATTTACTGTGTCTGCTAATCTCAGGATTGATTTTTTTCTGGATGACCTGCCTATTGATGACCATGAGGCACTGATGTCACTTACTATCACTGCGTTAGATTCAACCTGTGACTTTAGATCTTACAGTGCTTTTTTATTAAATTAGGTGCCCCTGTGTTTTGTTCATATATGTTTAGGATTGTAATATATTCTTGGTGGATTTTTCCTTTAATGACTATGAAATGTCCTTCCCTATCTCTCCTGACTAGTTTTAGTTTGAAGTGTACTTTGTTAGATATTAGAATAGCTGTACATGCTTATTTCTTTGTTCCAGTTTCTTAGAGTACCATTTCTATCCTTTTACCTTAAAGTGATGTTTATCCTTGTTGGTGAGGTGTGTTTCTTGGAAGCAGGAAACATGTGGATCCTTTAAAAAAAACAAAACAAAACAGGATTTCCCTGTAGCCCCAGCTGGCCTGTAACTCTATGTAGATCAGGGTGACATCAAACTCACAAAGATCCTCCTGCCTCTGCCTCCTGAGTACTGGGATTAAAGGTGTGAGCCTCCACACCCAGCTGGATCCTATTTTCTAATCCAATCAGTTAGTCTTTGCCTTTAAACATTATTTATTTATTTTTATTTTATGTGTATGTTTTTTTTCCGAATGTATGTGCACAAAATACCTGTGGAAGCCAGAAGAGGGTGTTGGATTCTGTGAACTGCAGTTACAGATAGTTGTTAGCTGCTACGTAGTTACTAGAAACTGAACCCTGGTCCTCTGGAAGAGCAGCAAATGCTCCTGACCACCAAGCCATCTCTCTAACCCAAGTCTTTGTCATTTAATTTGGAGAAGTGTTACTATTAATATTCAGAGTTATAGTTGACCACTGTTTAATAATGTTCTTAGGGGGTGTTATTTTCTTAGACTTCTTTTACTTAACTTTTCTGGAATTGTTTGTTTATTCGTTGAGCCCTCTCTGTGTGTTTAATCTTCTCTTTAGATTGACGTAGTCTTTCCAATATCCTCTGTGGCTCTGGCACAGTGGACATGTGTTTATCATGGAAAGTGTTTATTTTTCAGTTACAAATGACAGTTTTATTTATAGCATTCTGTGGCTGGCATCTGTGCTCTTTTATGACCTGTAGGACAGCAGCCTGAGCGCTGACTTTCATGGTATGTCATTCTCCTGGGCATGTCTTTACATGTGACTTGATCTTTCTGACTTTCATGGTATGTTATTCTCATGGGCATGCCTTTATATGTGACTTGATCTTTCTGACTTTCATGGTATGTCATTCTCATGGGCATGCCTTTATATGTGACTTGATCTTTCTCTCTTGCAGCTTTCAGTATCTTTTCTTTGCTCTGCAGATTTAGTGTTTTGACTATTATACGAAATTAGGGATTTATTTTTTTCTGGTCCTGTCTACTTGACGTACTGTAAGCCTCTTTTACCTTGATAGGTATCTTTTCCCTTAGATGTGGGAAATTCTCTTTCTATGATTTTGTTATAAATATTGTCTGTGTTTTTGACCTAGATTTTTTCTTTTGGACTTTTGAGATACAGTATTCCTGTAGCCCCAACTCTCCTGGAACCCTAGACCAGGTTGGCATTTCTGACACAGTGATCCACCTGCCTCTGCCACCTGAGTGCTGGGACTAAAGGCATACACCACCACACCCAGCTCATTGACCTGGGTTTCTTCCTCCTCCCCCCTCCCCCTCCTCCTCCTCCTTCTCCTCCTCCTCCTCCTCCTCTCTTCTTCTTCTTCTTCTTCTTCTTCTTCTTCTTCTTCTTCTTCTTCTTCCTCTTCTCCTTCTTCTTCTTCTTCTTCTTCTTCTTCTTCTTCATCCTCTTCCTCTTCTCCATCGTCTTCCTCCCCCTCCTCCTCCTCCTCCTCCCCCCCTCCTCCTCTCCTTCTCCTTCTTTGCTTTTGATTCCTAGGGTTGGCCTTTTCATGGTGTCTCAGAGTTCCTGCATATTCTGTTCTTGAGGTTTTTTTTTAGATTTAATATTTTCTTTTACCAAAAGAACACCTCTATCCTGTTTTAGATCTATGACATTCCCTCCTCCACTTGAGTCCATCTATTGGCGAGGCTTTCCTTTGACCTTTTTGTCTGACTTCTTGAGATTTTCATTTTAAGTTTTATTCCAGTTTGGCCTTTCTTCAGAGGTTCTGTCTCTATATTGAATTCTAATTTAATATTGTGAATTGGTTTACTTATTTCTTTCGACTGTGTTTTGGAGGTCTTCATTCAGTCTTCTATTCATGTTCTCTTTGATTTCCTTGAACATATTTAGAATTGCCATTTCAAAGTCATTATCTTATATATCAGTTATGTTGCCTTTCTCAGGAAACATTATAATGAAGGTGCTAATTTCTGAGGATACATATTATCTTGGTTATTGATTTGTTTGTGATGTTTGTAGTGGGGATCTAGGCATTTAGAATAATGTCTTTGATGGTGCGTCTTGGTGTGAATATCTAATCTTGTCTTTGTTGAGTAGGTGTTTGGATCTTTGTTTTCTGTAATCCCAACTTGTCAGAATGTGGCCAGCTGAGTGGTGCTTGGTGTTCAGCCTTGGAGACACTCGGTGTTGATACGAGAATGGGGTGTAAGAAGTAGCCTCAGTTCAGCTAGGAGTAGGCACAACTTCCTAGTCTGAGATTCTAGGTCAGACTTCATGTGGTCCTGGAGTAGCAGGATGAATGGCTTCTAGGTGAGTGGGCAAGTGGACAGGTCACTGCTGTTTTTTTTTTAATTGGAGGGATGGGGTGCTTCCAATTTGATGGCAGAAAATATGCAAACATGTCTCTTGGTTGTGTCTGAGCTGACGCACAGGTTGCATAACACCAACTATGCTGATAGTGTGGAGATGGCAGCCAGGGCAGGGGAGCTTCTGTAGAGCTGACCAAGCTGAGCCTGAGGGAATGTGAGAAGGTAGAGAGGGAATGCTGGAATTTGGAAACTCACCAGCCTGGCGGGTGTGTAAAGTGCATGAGCTGAGCTAGGCCTGGGGGCATGGGACAGTGTCCGGGAGTTGGAAAACTCACAGGTCTTGCAGATGCACAGGGGTGCGTGACTTGAGCTAGATCTGGGAGTTGGGTCAGCAGAGAGGGAATGTTAATAAATCCCACTTAAAAATTTAGACAAGTTAAAAATTTTTTTTAACCTTTGATAAACAACAAAACTCTAGACACATAATGCTTTTGAGAATTTTCAGTGGGAGAGAAAAACCATGGAGGGAGTGGTTTTTCTCTCAGTCTGAGAAGTTTGATGGTGACACAGTCTGTGTGACTACAGGTGGTTTATAATGAACAGAAATTTATCGGCTCACATGTCTGAGTGCCGGGAAGACCAAAATCAAGGTGCTGGCATGAGATTCAGGCCTTCTTCCATCAACATCATCATCATCATCATCATCATCATCATTGATAGAAGGGCTAGATTTGCCCCTCTGACAGCACTAATACTATCTATGAGTATGGAGTCTGCATGGCCTAATCACCTCTCTGAACTCCCTCCTCCCAATAGTCTTACAATGACAATTGAATTCCAACACTAGTTCCAGGAACGTTCAAATCATGTGTTAGGAAGTCAAAGGTAGTCTCAGCTACACAGTCATACCTTTTCTCAAATAAGTAAGTAAGTAAGTAAGTAAGTAAGTAAGTAAGTAAGTAAGTAAATAAATAAATAAATAAATAAATAAATAATAAAAGCTAGATATTGTAGAGTCTGTCTACAGTCTTAGCACTCTAGAGGTTGAGGCAGGAGGACCAGGAGTTCAAGGTCTGGCAGGCTACATGGGACACCGTCTCAGAGAAAAACCAACCTGGGTTCAATCCCCAGCACCCACATGGAGGCTGAGAACTGTCTGTAACTCCAATTCCAGGAGAACTCCAGTTCCAGGGGAATCCGACGCCCTCTTCTGACCTCCGCGGCATTGTACAACACAGGTGCACAAACCTGCATGCAGACAGTACATTCATACATATAAATAAATAGATAAATAAAATTAAAAAAAGAAAGACAGAGAAAAACCAACCAACTAAACAAAGGAAAAATAAAACAATTCCCCCAAGCCAGAAACAACAACAAAACAATAACAAAAAACCTCACAACCTCACAAAAAATCCCCATACACTTCTCAATTCTTGAACATTCAATGACTGATCTTTCAGACTGCTAATCTTATTTCTACCAGAAATTCAAAACAGTGCCAAAGGTCTCTAAATGTTTAAGGAAAGACCTTATTTGAAGTATTGTTTCTGTCCTCTGTTTCAGTGTTGGGCATCGATCCCAAGGCCTTACACATGCTAGCTAATTCTTATACTAGCTTAGTAAACACTGGCATCTCCCGCTGTCCCCAACCCTACCAATCCAGAGCTACAACATCAGATAGCATTTCAGCAGAGGTTGCTTGGTGTCAAGGTTGTAACAAGCGCTTGAGCCACTTGCCCATAGCCCCTTGCCCCCAGTCTCCCTTCTAGAACTGGAGCAGTGTTTAGTCTCTCTCACCAACATTAAACCCTCTATCAATCAACCTGAAAATGCTAACTTGCCGGTCATAATAGTAGCCTGTGGCCACTCCTCTTTAGGCAGTAGAAGGAAAAAATGTGATGCATTCATCTAAAAACTTTATTTGCTACGGGAATTGGCTTTGGCTAATGCAACTTTTAAGACCTGTTAGTTCATTCTGAGGCCAAGGGACATTTATGTAAGGAATCTTCAATAACATTCCTTTAGCTTGGCGAGTGCAGACTACCCTGATGCCAGGCTTTCCCTCTTCTGAGTATTAAATTTGAATATGGCTTCATTTGACTTCCCAAATGTTTTGAATGTTTAAAAAAATACAGATAACATCATGTAAACTTAGAGATATTTATTTTGCTTTTATTTTCTTTTCAGTGATTTTCTGTCTTGATTGTCTTGAAAGCATTGTTTTTAAAACATTAAGCATAACCAAAGCCTGTACTAGGACAAATTCTTTTCACTAGTCAAGTCAGTTTGCATTAAGGGTGCTTCCAAATGAGGCTGATTTGTATTTCTCAAGGCATATTCTGCAAGCCTCTGATTCCAAACACTGGTTCTGAGGGTGGTAATGAGTATCATTCCACCAAGTGTTCTGTGTTAAGTGTTAAGTAATACTCTAGAAATGTGTCAGAGCATAGCTCCCTTTCCTCTCTTCCAATTTATATAGACTTAAATCTGGAGCCAGGTGTTTCCTGATTCTAGCCCCTGGGGTATGAGCAAAGCTTAGACTGGGAGGTCCTGAGGTATGAGCAAAGCTTAGACTGGGAGGTCCTGGGGTATGAGCAAAGCTTAGACTGGGAGGTCCTGGGGTATGAGCAAAGCTTAGGGCCCTGGGGTATGGGTAAGGCCTAGGTACTCTAAAGTCCTTTTGGGGCAAAGAAGCCTGAGGCTTCCTTGGCTCATACAGTGAAAATATGGAGAGTTAAGCCTTGGGAAAAGCTAGAGGAATATCACCTAAATTCTATATGAGTGAGCTCTGTCTCACTTCCCTAAGTGTCCGGAGACAAACAATGAAAAGGCTAGCTTGCCTCTGTCCTGCCATTCATAATAGGAGACAGCAGGCAGCTTCCACGATGCGTGGGAACCAAACTTTTCATCATAGATTCCCAGATCCTGACAAACTTTTGCCTTTAATGGCCCTTTATGCTCTCTCACATAAAAGCGTCCACCCATTCAAGACAGAAGGAGCAAGTTGAGCCATTAGAATATATGTCATGGAAACAGAAAAGAATTACTGGGGCAGAGACAGAAGAACTCTTGAATTACACTATGAGATCATGTAGGGAGGTCCAAGACTTGTGTGGAAAAGACTCCTGATGATTCAAGACACAACTGAAAACTGCCCTATTCAGCACATGAAGTAACAGTCTCTGTCTAACACAGCCCCAAAAGACCAAGTGAAAGAAATAATACAACATATCGAGTACAAAGCTAGATGGAATTAATGAGAGAATAGATCTAGACAGGAAGTGTTCTGAGGGGGGAAGAAAACAGACACAGCAGGAACGTTAGATGAATTCTAGATGAATACTTTTTTTGTGTGTCTTTTCGAGACAGGGTCTCCCTGTAGCCCCAGCTGTCCTGGAACTTACTATGTAGACCAGGCTGTCCTTGAACACATAGAGATGTGCCTGTCTCTGACTTCCGAGTGCTGGGATTAAAGGCATGCACCACCATGCTCAGCTAAATGAATAGCTCTGTATAGTTTATGCATTCATAGGGGTCTAGCCTGGAATAAAAAAAATCACCCAGGTATTTGTGGCCAAAATTCCTGAATGGGATAAAGAGAAGCTCTTTATTACTTCAAGAATGAATTTTAAAGCATCTACTGGACATAAAAAGATCTTAATGCCACTAGAATGCTCATCTGTGAACACTAAACTAAAAGACAATGTAGAATGACATTACAAAATATATACAACTCAAAAAAATAGACAACTCAAGAATTCTATAACCTGTTAGTATATTAGTCATCTTAGTGAAGATATTCAACACTAGGTAACAACTCATCCAAGTATACATCCCTTCAGATATTTTAAGAGAGTCCAGTTGCTGGGCATGGTGACACATGCCTTTAATCCCAGTACTGGGGAGGTGGAGGCAGGCAGATCTCTGTGAGTTCAAGGCCAGCCTGGTCTACAGAGAAAGCTCCAGGACAGCTGGGACTAAAGGGAGACCCTGTCTTAAAAATAAAAAAAAAAGAGTCCAGTTAAGCTGTAACAAAGGGCAGGCCCCACCCTATCTGAGGATAGGCAGTTAGAACTTGCTGCAGGAAGGAGTGACATTTTTTCAATGATGTAGGCATTGGTAAGCTGCCCATGCTTTTGTAAACAACCCTTCAAGTATGTTCTTGTAAGTGACTCTAATGAAACTCATTGGATCCTAAATAAATGAATAAATAAATAAATAAATGAAAGAAGAGGGACTAATTGGGAAGAGGAAGGGGGTGGGAGTGGGGAAAAGAGTGTAAGGGGGTGGATATAATAAAAATACACTATTATACGTGTATGAAAATACAATGAAAATAATAATATAATCAATAAATGCTAATAAAAACATAAAAACTAATAAAAAATAACAGTTCAGCCAATAAGAATCAAGCTAGAAAAAAAGATGCTTTGTGTATTTCATACATCATTTTCCAATTCAGTTCAGGCATATATCCCCTTCCCTTCCCCCCACCCCCACCCCTACCCATCCCAGATCAGCATTCTGCTGTAACTTTTCTGCATCTTTCTCTGCTTTTTTGTTTTGTTTTGTTTTGTTTTCATTTTTTTAACAATAAGTGATAATTTGTGAGTACAAGCATCCTTCATGTAAAACAATTTGCAAGCAGTTGTGCCCAAACCCACACAGCTCATGGATCCCACCATCCAGCAGGGGGGGCTTGCATGTTCAATCAACACTGTATTCAAAGCTTAGAAACCATAAAAGAATTCATACTGGAGGGAAACCTGAAACTTGAAACATGTGAAAAGTCATTTACTCATATGTCAACTCTTAGAGTACATGAGAGAACTCATATTGGAGAGAACCCTACAAATATGAAAAGTATGAAAAGTACTTTATTCATATATCAAATCTTAGAAAACATTGCAGAATTCATAATGAAGGGGAGATGCTGCAAATATAACCGATATAGCCATTCATGTAACCATACGTCATATGGGAAAATGCAGCAAGAATACATACTGGAGAAATATATAGTTTACAATATTACAAATTTGACAAATCCTGGACTCATTCCATAAAGAACAATAAAGAATCTATATGAGAAGAAAGTTTTAAATGCAGTAATCATGTTGAAATCTTTAATAAACATTTAAATTTCAAAAAACTGCATAGTTTACTGAAGAAACCTTAAGAAATATAAAATCATAAAGTCTGACTGGGTGTGGTGGTGCATGCCTTTAATCCCAGCACTCAGGAGGCAGAGGTAGGCAGATCTCTGTGAGTTCAAGGCCAGTCTGGTCTACAGAGCGAGCTCCAAGACAGCTGGTACTAAAAGGGAGACCCTGTCTCAAAAATACAATTAAAAAAAAGGATAAAACTAAAAATCATAAAGTCTGTAATAAAGTTTTATTTTTAATTCAAGATGAGACAATTCTTAGGTGTGGGAAACTAGAAATTTAAAGACTGAGAAAGGTTGTACTTGTTCATTCAATCCTGTCAAATATCACAGAATCTAGAATTTGTATAAATCCTAATTCTAAAAGTAATTTTAGCCAAAATTCAATTTAGCTCACATCTTAAGACACATCAGAAATTTCATACTGAGCGGGAGTCTCTCTGAATTATGTTCTTAAAATCTTATTTATTTGCCAGGTGTGGTGGTGTAGGCCTTTAATCCTAGCACTTGGGAGGCAGAGGCAGGTGGATCTCTGTGAGTTCAAGGCCAGCCTGGTCTACAGAGTGAGTTCCAGGCCAGCTGGGGCTACAGGGAGACCCTGCCTCGAAAAGACAAAAAAAAAAAATCTTATTCACTGTCAAAGACTTCACAGTGTGGATTAATAACACAAATATCTAAGAAATGTCAGAACTTGACTAAGAGATATAACATGTGAANAGGAAGAATGAGCTAAGCCAGGGCAGGGACAGCTTCTGTAGTAGCTGGACCGCAAGCCGAGCACTGATGGAATGTGAGAAGGTAGATGTTGGGGGAATGCTTGGAATTTGAAATCACCAGGCCTCTGGCGGACGGGGTCGGGTCGATAGCAAGTTAGACATGAGGTCTGAGATGGCCAGGCCTGGGGGTGACATGGTGACAGCGAGTCGACGGTGGTGGAGTTGAAAGGTGGCAAAAATAGGTCTTGAGGTCAAGATGCACAGGGGTGCGTGACTTGAGCTAGATCTGGGAGTTGGGTCAGCAGAGAGGGAATGTTAATAAATCCCACTTAAAAATTTAGACAAGTTAAAAATTTTTTTTACACCTTTGATAACAACAAATCTAGAACACATAATTGCTTTTGAGAGAAATTTTCAGGTGGAAGAGAAAACCATGGAGAGGGAGTGGTTATATTCTACTCAGTACTTGAGAAGTTTGGATGGTAGGAACAGTTGTGTGACTACAGGTGGTTTTAATAGAACAGAAATTTTCGGCTCACATGTCTGGAGTCCGGGAAGACCAAAATCAGGTAGCTGGCATGAAGATTCCAGTGCCGATACTTCCAACTGTGCCAGTTTGTCGCTTAGTGGACCTCTCAGCTCAACAGATCAATTCCATTCATCAAAGGCATCATCCATCATTGATAAGAAGGGCTAAGATTTGCCCCTGCCTTGACGAGCAGCTAATACTAAAATCTATTGAGTACTTCAGGAGTGCTGCATAGGCCTAAACATTCACCGTCTCGCTCGAACTCCCCTCTTGTCTCCCATAGGCAGGAAGGATAGACACGAGCATGACAATTGAATTCCAACACTAGTTCCAGGAACGTTCAAATCATGTGTTAGGAAGTCAAAGGTAGTCTCAGCTACACAGTCGAGGGGAGACCATTTTCTTAATATAGTTACGAGAAGTAATAAGTCTAAAGTAAAGGATCGTAGAGGTAACGTACAGTCAAGTAACAATCAAATAAATAAATAGAGATATGAATATATAGCAAAAAAGCTACGATATTAGTTGTAAGAGTCTTCTCACACGGCCTTATGCACTCTAGAGGTTGGGGAGGAGGGACCAGGAGTTCAAGGTGCTGGCAAGGGAGCTTACAGAATGGGACAGTCCCGTCTTCAGTATGCATAAATCCAAACCCTGGTTCAATCCCTAGCACCAACATGTAGCCGAGCTAAACTGTGTCTTGTAACCCCTAATTCCGCAGGACTGATACTTTCAAGCCAAAGTTTCCAGGGAGAAAATACCAGAACGCACCCTCTTCAGGACCTCGACAATGCAAGGCATTAGTACAATACACAGGTGCTACAAACCTGCAACTTGTCAGTATAATGTGACAATCATTCACATATAAAGTTAGAACATAGATTATCGTATAAATACAAATAAAAAAGAATCTAGGTGAGAACTAACATTCCAGTTGGGCCTGTCAATCACCTGGCCAACAGAACACCCCCCCCCCAAAAAACAACAACAAAAAACAATAATAATAGGGACTGCCTTCTACTATAGCTTACTTCTCGACATAGCTAATCATAGATGCGCCCTCCGCGTATTACTCTGCACGATGTCGTTCAATTCTTGAACATTCAATGACTGATCTTTCAGACTGCTAATCTTATTTCTACCAGAAATTCAAAACAGTGCCAAAGGTCTCTAAATGTTTAAGGAAAGACCTTATTTGAAGTATTGTTTCTGTCCTCTGTTTCAGTGTTGGGCATCGATCCCAAGGCCTTACACATGCTAGCTAATTCTTATACTAGCTTAGTAAACACTGGCATCTCCCGCTGTCCCCAACCCTACCAATCCAGAGCTACAACATCAGATAGCATTTCAGCAGAGGTTGCTTGGTGTCAAGGTTGTAACAAGCGCTTGAGCCACTTGCCCATAGCCCCTTGCCCCCAGTCTCCCTTCTAGAACTGGAGCAGTGTTTAGTCTCTCTCACCAACATTAAACCCTCTATCAATCAACCTGAAAATGCTAACCTGGTTGCCGTGTCATAAATAGTAAGCCTGTGGCCACTCCCTACTTTAGGCCAGTAGAAGGAAAAAATGTGATGCATTCATCTAAAAACTTTATTTGCTACGGGAATTGGCTTTGGCTAATGCAACTTTTAAGACCTGTTAGTTCATTCTGAGGCCAAGGGACATTTATGTAAGGAATCTTCAATAACATTCCTTTAGCTTGGCGAGTGCAGACTACCCTGATGCCAGGCTTTCCCTCTTCTGAGTATTAAATTTGAATATGGCTTCATTTGACTTCCCAAATGTTTTGAATGTTTAAAAAAATACAGATAACATCATGTAAACTTAGAGATATTTATTTTGCTTTTATTTCTTTTCCAGTGATTTTCTGTCTTGATTGTCTTGAAAGCATTGTTTTTAAAACATTAAGCATAACCAAAGCCTGTACTAGGACAAATTCTTTTCACTAGTCAAGTCAGTTTGCATTAAGGGTGCTTCCAAATGAGGCTGATTTGTATTTCTCAAGGCATATTCTGCAAGCCTCTGATTCCAAACACTGGTTCTGAGGGTGGTAATGAGTATCATTCCACCAAGTGTTCTGTGTTAAGTGTTAAGTAATACATATTCTAGAAATGTGTCAGAGCATAGCTCCCTTTCCTCTCTTCCAATTTATATAGACTTAAATCTGGAGCCAGGTGTTTCCTGATTCTAGCCCCTGGGGTATGAGCAAAGCTTAGACTGGGAGGTCCTGAGGTATGAGCAAAGCTTAGACTGGGAGGTCCTGGGGTATGAGCAAAGCTTAGACTGGGAGGTCCTGGGGTATGAGCAAAGCTTAGGGCCCTGGGGTATGGGTAAGGCCTAGGTACTCTAAAGTCCTTTTGGGGCAAAGAAGCCTGAGGCTTCCTTGGCTCATACAGTGAAAATATGGAGAGTTAAGCCTTGGGAAAAGCTAGAGGAATATCACCTAAATTCTATATGAGTGAGCTCTGTCTCACTTCCCTAAGTGTCCGGAGACAAACAATGAAAAGGCTAGCTTGCCTCTGTCCTGCCATTCATAATAGGAGACAGCAGGCAGCTTCCACGATGCGTGGGAACCAAACTTTTCATCATAGATTCCCAGATCCTGACAAACTTTTGCCTTTAATGGCCCTTTATGCTCTCTCACATAAAAGCGTCCACCCATTCAAGACAGAAGGAGCAAGTTGAGCCATTAGAATATATGTCATGGAAACAGAAAAGAATTACTGGGGCAGAGACAGAAGAACTCTTGAATTACACTATGAGATCATGTAGGGAGGTCCAAGACTTGTGTGGAAAAGACTCCTGATGATTCAAGACACAACTGAAAACTGCCCTATTCAGCACATGAAGTAACAGTCTCTGTCTAACACAGCCCCAAAAGACCAAGTGAAAGAAATAATACAACATATCGAGTACAAAGCTAGATGGAATTAATGAGAGAATAGATCTAGACAGGAAGTGTTCTGAGGGGGGAAGAAAACAGACACACACGAGGACAGACGTTAGAGCTGTAGATTCAGATGATAACTGGTTTTTTGTTGTGTCTTTTCGAGACATGGGTCTCCCTGTACACAGCCCCAGCTGTTGTCCTGGAACTTACTATGTGTAGACCAAGGCTTGATCCCTTGAACACCATATCAAAGGAGAGATGTGCCTGTCTCTGACTTCCGAGTGCTGGGATTAAAGGCAATCACCACAATCGCTTCAGCTAAATGAATACGTGCTCTCGTAAGATTTAATCTGCATTCATAGGGTCCTAGTACCAGGGAATAAAAAAAAACGCGCGCAGTGTATTCTGTGGCACCAAAATCCTATGAATGGGGATAAAAGAAAGCTCTTTATACATTCAAAGAAATGAATTAATGTCACAACAACTCTACTGGACATAAAAAGATCTTAATGCCACTAGAATGCTCATCTGTGAACACTAAACTAAAAAGACTGTAGGAATGAACTTACAAAATATATACACTCTAAAAAATAGCACAACTGAAGAATTCTAGTCAAACCGTTAGTATATAGTCATGCTTAGTGAAGAATATTCAGCACTAGGAACACCATCCGATAGTATACATCCCTTCAGAATATTTTAAGAGAGTCCAGGTTGGCTGGGCATGCGGTGAACAATGGCCTTTGACTCCACGTACTGGGGGAGGTGGAGGCAGGCAGATGCCTGTGAAGTTCAAAGGCCCAGCCTGGTCTACAGAGAAAGCTCCAGGACAGCTTGGGAATACAGGGAGAGGTCTGGGTCTTAAAAATAAGAAGCAAAAAAAGAGTCAGTTAAGCTGTAACAAAGGGCAGGCCCCACCCTATCTGAGGATAGGCAGTTAGAACTTGCTGCAGGAAGGAGTGACATTTTTTCAATGATGTAGGCATTGGTAAGCTGCCCATGCTGCTTTGTAAACTACTACTTCCAAGTAAGTTTCTTCTGTAAGTGACCTCCTAATGAACGTCAATTGAGATCCTAAATATAATGAATATAATTAAAATAAATAAATTGAACAGAAGAGGGAAGAGAATTGGAGAAGGAGGAGAGGGGTGGGAGTGGGGAAGAGTGTAAGGCGGGTGGTATATAAAAAATACATATTATACGTGTATAGCATACAAATGAAAATAATAACTGATAATCAAGAACAGGCAGGCGGATCCTTGAGTTCAAGGCTGCCTCGGTCTCGCCGCAGCAGTGAGTTTCCGATGACAGCTGGGCTACAGGGAGACCCTGTCTGAAAGCCAAGAAAAAAAAGAAACAAAAAAAAAAAAAAAAAAAAAAAAAAAAAAAAAAAAAAAATAAAACTAATAAAAAAAATAAAACAGGTTCAGCCAATAAGAATAAACGCTCGAAAAAAGATGCTTTGTGATTTCCATACATCATTTCCAATTCAAGTTCGGCATCCTATCTCCTTCCCTTCCCCCCACCACCCCCACCATACCTCCGCATCCAGTGATCACAGCATTCTCGGTAATCTTTCTCGGCATTTCTTGCTTTTTTTTTGGTTTTTGTTTTGGTTTTCATTTTTTAAACATAATAGTGATAATTGTGTGAGTACAGCATCCTTCATGTGAACCAATTTGCGAGCAGTTGTGCGCCAAACCCCACAGCTCATGGGTCCCACCATCCCAGCAGGGGGGGCTTGTAATGAACATATCCATTGAACATATCCATTCTTTAACAGATATTTTTGAATAGCCGGTGTGTGCTAGGTTAGTTACTGTTGTGCAGACGTGTTCCAAACACCCATGAGAAAGTGAAGATTTATTTTGACTCATAGTTTCAGATGTGTCAGTCCATCAAGTCAGAGAGAGAGAGAGAGAGAGAGAGAGAGAGAGAGAGAGAGAGAGAGAAATACAAGAGGGAACCAAGAAAAGCTGCGGCCCCCAGCACCATGTCCTCTAGCGAGGCCTCACTTCCTTCTTTTTACCACCTCTCAGTAAAGCCATCAAATCATGAATCTATTCAAGGAATTAATCCATTCACTAGATCAGAGGCTCCACCAGGTAAATGTTTTGGGAAGCACTTCAAAGCTACACCCAGAGATGTGATTAACAGTAGAGATACTGCAATGAATGAGATGGAGACAATTTAAATCTTTGTGTGTAGGAAGCTTTCTTTTTATGCTGAACAGGATCACATGGCCCTGCTAAGGGGAAGGGGAACACAGTGCCCGCTTTTTGGACACTGTGGGGAGCTGACCCCTGGCACAGAGGCCAGCCATAACCCGACCTGGGTGGTACTTCCAACTCAGGCCCTTAGCCTGGACCCACAGACACGTGCTCCACTCTTGGCCATGACTTCCTACCTGCCCAGAGACTGCTGAACCCTGGACAGGAATTTCAGACTGATGGCTGTTGGCCTATGTCCAGTCACAACACCAGCTACCCAGATTGGAAGTCCGAAAGGGGACCTTTTTCCAACCCACTGGCCTCCTGAAGGAAATGCAGGCCTACCTCAGTCTGTATGCACACAATAATTAATAAAAACAATGGCCGGGAATTCCATGATGATGTTAGTATGAAATTCATACTTACTCCTTGCTACAGCCTGCTTTTATAAACTAAATGACATCAGTTCCCAGAGCCAATCTTAGGCCCCCCAACTTTGTGCCACTGCACACCGTTGCCCCACCCAGCATCACCCAGCTAGCTCACGTTATTTGCTCCTCTTTGGGGCGGGGTCAGACCCTCATCCACATGGTGCCATGAGGCGTGCTAGCTGAGAACTAGCCCACGATTCAAACAGAATCTTCCTACATTTGTGGATAAATATAAAATATCAGGAAATCAATAACATAATGTTGAATAAAGATTTCTGAAAAGCTGGGAATATCCTATAAGCAACATGTAAGTAAATACCAAAATATGCTAGTAATCTCTAAAAGAAGAAGGTGGAGAGAAATGACTGCATTCCAAAGGCCTCAGCTTGGACAAGACAAGCATTAGTGGTAGGACAGCTGATGCTGAAAGTCTCCTGACAGACTTGTACTGGGGAAGAATGCCCAAGAGGTGTTCTAAGTGTACAGAGCTACTGGAGAAGCGGACGTCTAAACATGGCCGCCCAACACTGTTCCCTGGGGAAGTCTTAGAGAATGTAAATGTGATGGAAAAAATACACTCATGTTGTTAAATGGCGGAGATATTTTTAAGATGTAATTAAGATTATTAGTCAACTGACTTCGTGTTAACACAGAAATTATTAGGATAGGCCAAATTTAATCACAGGAACACTTCAAAAGCAGAGACACTTTTCTCTGACTGCTGGCAACATGCCAGCAAGGATGAATGCACAGCTAACCTGATGGCTTAGATGATGGAAGACCACAAGCAAGAAGCAGACAGAGGTCTCTAGCTGTTGAAAGCAATTTCTGGCTAACAGCCAGCAAATGGAGACTTTAGACTTAAAAATGCAAGGACTTAGATTTCTTTCAGCAATTTGAATGAGTCTGGAAATGGATTCTGCCACTCTTCAGGCAAGGACCCAGTGTGGGCAAAACATTGACTTGAGCCTATGAAGCTCTAAGCATATTCCTGTCCAATCTCTGGCATACAGAGCTTTGAGTTAATAAAGCTAAGATCAAGAAAACAAAAGACAACAGATGGTGGAGAGGTTGTGGGGAAAGGGGAACACTCATCCACTGCTGGTGGGAATGTAAACTTGTACAACCAGTATGGAAAGCAGTATGGAGAACCCTTAAAAGACTCGGAATGAGCCTACCACCTGACCCAGTCATACCACTGCTGGGTATATACCCCAAAGACTCATCCTACCACAAAGATACATGCACACACATGTTTATTGCAGCTCTCTTCACAATAACGAAGAGCTGGAACCAACCCAAATGCCCCTCAACAGATGAGTGGATGACAAAAATGTGGTACAGCTACACAATGGAGTACTATGCAGCAGTAAAGAAAGATGGCATTATGAACTTTGCAGGTAAATGGATGGAACTCAAAGCCATTATGTCGAGTGAAGTAACAGTCTCAGAAAGAAAAACGGAAAATAGTTTCCCTCATTTGTGGATGCTAACGCCAAATCCCCCAGATGAAACGCAAGCTGAATAACATTATTGTTATATTTCTGTTTATCTGAAAGCAACTATGTTGCTATAATATGAATCTCTCAAGGGGCTCTAGAACCCACCCACCAATTATTTTCAGACTCTGTAATTACTGTATATGAGTGGAGAGTATGTATCCCTATTTTAGAGTAATATAAAATTAATGGAAGAAAATGTGAATTCCTAAGCATAAAAAAAAGACTGAGAGAAAGATGCAGGACAGTTATGGCAGACTGCATGGTCTGGGGTGGGGTGGGGTGGGGTGGGGGGAAGGGAAAGGGGAATATGCCTGAACAGAATTGAAAATGATGTCTGAAATACAGAAAACAACAATAAAAAATAAAATAAAATTAAATAAATAAGTAAAAAAATGAGTATTGCCACACTTTGCGGTTTGAAGTCATTTGTTATACACAATCAAAAACTTGTATCTCAGCTTGTGAGAGTATTGGATGGAACTTGCTCCTTACATTTTCAATAATAACAATCTTATTCTCAATTCATTAACAATCACAAATTTTTTTTTTTTGGTCTTTTTTGTGACAGGGTCTCCCTGTAGATCCAGCTATCCTGGAGCTTGCTATGTAGACCAGGCTGGCCTTGACCTTACAGAGATCCAACTGCCTCTGCCTCCCAAGTGTTGGGATTAAAGGCAGGCACTACCATGCTAGAAATTATTTTATATATACTAATAACAAATATCTAACTAAATGGAAATAACCAGAGAAAGAAAATATTTAGAAGCTGTTGGTAGAAATGCAAATAAAAACTTCATTAAGATTCTATTTCATCCCCTCTCAGAATGGCTACTATTAGTAAAATAAAGAAATGGTGAGGATGTAGAAAAAGAAAAAGAACCTTTTTGTAGTGCTGTTACATCATACACTAATATAAATTGGTGTAGCCTCTGTTTATAGAAGTTCTTCAAAGAAACTAAAATGGAATTCATATGATCCAGCTGTACCATTTCTGATTATATACTGAAGATATCAAAGTCAGCATATAATAGAGATACATGCACATCCATATTTATTGCAGCACTATTCACAATTGCCAAGATATGCCCTTCAACTATGTCCATCACAAATTAATGGATAAAGGAAACATGGCAATGTATAATCTGAACATGATTCAGTCATAAGGAATGAAATCCTGTCCCTTTCAGGAGCATGCATGTTGTTGGAGTACATTATGCTAAACAGAACTAGCCAGGGATACAAAACAAGTATTTCATGCTTCCTTCCATATAGAAAGACTTAAAAGTAGAAGAGGGAAGGGTAAAAAACATGGGGCGAGGGGAGAGGGTGGAGAGAGGGAGAATAAAGAAGGGTGGATGATCTGTGCACACTATGGGAATGTTGTAGTGAAAACCATTAATATGAGCTGGGTGTTCTGGCACAACCTGTGCTACATGGAAAGATCTGTCTCAAGAAATCAAATAAAACCAGGCAAACAAACAAGAAATTAAAAATGAAGACATTGATCTGTATAACTTATACATATTAACATTAAAATAAGAAGCTGCTGGTAGGTGTACTAGCTACTTTTCCTATTGCTGTGACAAAGTACCCTGACAAAAGCAACTTAAGGGAGGAAGACTTTATTTTGGCTCACAGTTTGAGGGTTCAATCTATCATACCAAAGAAATGGCAGTAGTGGAGTTTGAGGGAGCTGGTCACAATTAAGAAGCAGAGACCTAAAATTTCTGCGAGTTCAAGATGCTAGCCAGGGGAACTAGTTGAGGTGGGTCTTCTTACTCCAATTAGGATAATCAAGATAATCCCTCAGGGGTGCCCAGAGGCTAATCTAGTCAAGACAATCCCTTAAAATTTATTTGCCCAGAGTCTTGTCTCTGTTGATTCCAGATCTTGTCAAGTCAACAATCAATATTAACATCCCAATAGACAACAGAGTGGCATACACTCCATGGAAGTGTACACTGCATATCAGAAGTGCCTATAGAGCATGCTTAATTTGTTGCCTCCTCTATCTCAGTGTACCTCAGCAACTGCATATTAACACAGATAGGAAATTACCTTGGACTCTAGGGATCTTGCTCTGGACTCCCTTAGGCTTCTTGGGCGATACATGCAAAAGGCAGGAAGTTATTGTAGGCACAGCAGAGGATGCTCTCAAGGGGTGAGAGTGGCCAGTGGCCAGATACTGTTGTGCTCGCCAACATTTTTTGGCAAGGTTTGTACCATTTGTGAAATTTCTATAACAGGTAGCTTTCCTGATTGATGTTTTCCTGTCCAGGATTAAGTCTTTCAGGATGGAGCAACAGTCTATAAAGCCTTCTGTTAGATAGTAATCTTAAAAGGTTGAGGGCTCCTGGAACCAAGTTTAGATAGTTAAAAATTAATGACTTTCCAGGAAGTTCAGGATGTCATGTACTTCTCAGGGGAGAGACATGACTTAAGTCTCATTTCTCTGTTAGTAGCTGGAGTCCTGCAGTTCCAGTCCTCAGTTTTATAGGCACTTAAGAGGGAGGGGTCCACCCTAATGTCTTCTAATCATGGTAGTGCCTATCTACCTGACAGTGCTAATTTAATACAAAGCTTTTTCACTGAAAACACAGGAAAATTTTATATTCCTTTTGCAGATGTTTCCCTTGGCTACTACATTTTCTCATGCTTCTGATTTAAATATTTTTAAATATTCATACGTTTATTATTTCAGTCTCTTATCTTCTACTTGTCCCCATTCTTACTGTTTAACCTTTATCAACTTTTGCAGCATATTATTTCCATCTATAGAATATGAAACAACATTTAAGAAAATTTGCTACAACTTCTGTATTTACCTAATTTGTGGCTTTGTAATATAAAGGCATCTAAAAGTTGGTGAAGCTTAACAGTCTGTAAAATGATGGAAAGAATGTTTCACTGTTTTGGAAATTGGAGAATGACTTTAGCCTTCAAATTTACACTGGCTAGTATAAGCCTGTAATCTTTTCCCTTCCTGGTCAGGGTCTGTCTTTTTACACCTGCAGCTTAAGGAAGGTGCTTTTATGATGCTGTGTTCTAGGTCTCCTTTGGAGGTTCCAGAGAAAAAGAGTGGGGGTGTTAAGAATTTGAATGAGAACTGTTGCCCATGGGCTCATGTATTTGAATACTTTGCCCCAACTGATGGCATTGTTGGAGAGGCTGTGCAGTCTTTGGGTGGCAGGCATGGCTAGCAGAAGGTGGATTTTTGAAGGTTATAATCTGGCATGCATATGGCTTAACTGCTCTGATTCCTTATTGGTGCAGGTTATAAGCAGTTGCTGTGCACCTGTGCTGCCACAGACAGAGGTCTCTTCTGTGCCTTCCCTAACATGATGGACTCATGTTCTCTGATGAGCCTTCCTCTAAGTTGCTTCTGACAGATATTTTGTTCCACTGATGTGGAAAGGAACCAAGGCAAGGTATGGCTTTTGGATGCTGACCTTAATTGCCATGGCTTTTTCTTTTAATGTGTTTTGTACAGTAAACTTCTATATCACATTTTATTTCAAGGAATAACCACATAGGGGATTAGATAATTTCTAATACCACTCCTGGTTCAAATCAAGGTTTATTTTTCTCACCTTTTTCTCCTTCACAAATTCAGCAATGAGAATAGTTGGGTAACATGGGGTATATATTATACTGTGTATCACTCAGGGCTTAACAGAGAGAACAGAATGGATAGGCTGAGTTTAAAGAATTGACTCAAGAAATTATGGATGCTGGAATATCCCAACATCCCTGACCTGCAGCGTAAGCCAATGGGACGGAGACAAAGAAAGCGCTATAGCTCAAGTACAAACAGACCCTCTGCTGGCTGAATTCTTCCCTCTTTGCTCCATTTGGGGCTTCAGTTGAAGAAGTTTATCCACATTTGGGAGAGTAATCAGTTTTACAAAGAATCTTCTGATTTAAAAGTTAGTCTCAGGGCTGGAGAGATGGCTTAGAGTTAAGAGCTCTGGCTGCTCTTGCAGAGGACCCAGGTTTGTTTCCTAGCACCCACATGGCAGCTAACAGCCATATGTAACTCTAGTTCCAGGAGATCTGGCATCTTCTTCTGACCTCTGTAGGCATTCATGACATAGGTGCACTTTCACACAGATAAAAATAATAAACAGCATATTTTAAAAAGTTAATCTCATTTTCCCAAATACCGTCACAGAGACTTCCAAAATAATGCTTGTCTAAATATATATGTACCATGTACCAGCCAACCTGACACATATATATATATATATATATATATATATATATATATATGCCCTCAAATATTATATAAATGACATATAGATTGCCCTCAAATATTATATAGATGAAAATAGGACATTGTAGCTATGTAGTTTCTCTCACCATTTAATGATTAATATTTACTATAATATAAGGTAAGAAGTGGATTTTATTGTATAAAAGACAAGAAAATTAGAAAAATCAGTGTTTCATTTGGATTAGAAGAAAAGCATACTAATTATTTGTTAAATGGGTTCTGAGTTTTAAATTACATTACTAAAAAATTCCTCTTCCTTTTGAGTAAACGTTGGTTATAGTGGTATAGAGAGATATTTTCTGCCTAAGACAGGCTTTCCATCAAGGCCCCCAAAGTCCCACGGGTTAACCCACGTCCCAGCCTAATCTCTGTGCCTCTATTCCCATCTGCCTGTGTCAACATTTCCCACTGACATTCTTCCATCATTCTTTATTAGTCGGTATTGTCTTCAGAAACTTTTTAGTATCTCGTGGAAGTTTATAATAAATAAGTGAACACATTTTTTCATAGAGAACTCGGTATGAAGATCATTTGCATCTTGTTCACATTTGTTGATTTGCTAATGTCTTTCATTCAAAACCAAGGCATGAAGTAAACTCATTTTACAGAACAACAGAGAAATAAAACAGATGTTCACATTTGCTGATAAACACAATGAATATTAAGATTCCCTTCACTCTGAGGTGTAAGTATAATTTACATAGCTTAATGATGTAAATCACAGGATAAAACTCTATGTAATGTTTTATCTTCCCTTGAAATAGGTTTCTTCCCTCAGGATGACTTCTTACTCTTTATTTAATTATTCTCTTTTCTTTACCTTAAGAGTTCTAGTGCTTTCCAGATGTCAATGTCTTTTAGAAGAAGTGTTTCATTAGGAAATGGAGCACATGATGTATTTGTTTATAATGACCACAGAGCCCCAGTTCCCCAAGCAACAATAACATACATGTCTTTTCAAGCTCATTTATACTCAACTGACAAGATTCTTTGTGAAGAACTACTTTCTTGTGTTGGAGCAAGGTTATGATTGAAGTATCTGCTTTCAAGTCTCAGGAAGACAGAGACAACATGATCCTTTTCTGAATACCCCATCTTTTAGAAAACAGATGACAGAGGAGAGTATCAGTAACATTGACCTTGTGAGGGTTTATAACTAAGGACCAGGAGTTGTAAACTAAGAATTTGTCCTAAAATATGGCCTATATATTTGGTTTTATTTGATAGCTTTTAAACTAGTGTTTGTACTGGAGGATTCCCAAAACTAATCTTAGGTTTATTATTGAGTTGTACAGACTCAGAAGAGATAAATTCTGTTACATTCATAATTATAGTATTAATTATAGTATAAATTATACAGAGTTGACAGTAGTGGAAAAGTGTGCATAGAATGGAATCCAGGAGACACTAGGCATATATTTCCTGCTTTCTCCTAGTAACAAAGTTTGACCATGTACATGGGGTGTTGCCAGCCAGGGGAGCTCAGGCAAGCCTTGTTTCCTGTGGTTTTAGTTTTTTTTCCTAAAGATTTATTTTTTTCCTCCTTTATTTTTTTTCATTTTTTAACAATAAGTAATAATTTATGAGCACAAACATCCTTCATGTAAAACCAATTTGCAAGCAGTTGTGCCCAAATCCACACAGCCCAAGGGTCCCACCATCTAGCAGGGGGGTCTTGTATGTACAATCAAGTTGATAAATAAGTGTCCAGTCTATGTTGCTGTAGTTTCTCCATTCACCGCAATCTCAGCCCTTACATTCTACCATGCCCCCTCTTCTGAAGATTGTTCCCTAGGCTTAGAAATGGCATAGGTGGATGAGAAGCAGAACAGTCTACTTTCTCTGGAGCTGTCATTTTGGACTCTGGTCAATTCTGGCTGTTTCTTTTCATGGGCTGTCAGTTTGTCCAGGAATAACCTTTCAATCCTACTAATGAAGCACAAGCAATTAGATATATAGGTATTTAAACAGTACTAATTGTTATGATAGGTTACTTTGGTATAGACACAGATGTTTGGATGGTATGTTAATCCATGAATTATGTTTTTTTCTGTAAAATATGACAGGTGGTTAGGAGGTGTTATAACCCACAGTAAGACCGTCATATTTAACAGGGGGGAAAATTGTAATTCATGGATTAACATATCAAAAATGTGTCTCTTGCTAAAGTAACCTACCATAACTATTAGTGCTGCTTAAATACCTATATATCTAATTGCTTGTTCTTCATTAGTAGGATCGAAGGTTATTCCTGGACAAACTGTAGCCCATGAAATGAAAGAGAACAGCCAGAATTGACCAGAGTCCAGTCAACAGCTCAGAGAGAGTGGAACTGTTTTACTCTCATCCACCTGTGCCCCTTTTCTAAGCCTAGGGAACAACCTGCGGAAGGGGGGGTGGCTAGAATGTAGAATGTAAGGCTGTGATTGTGGGTGATGGTGAAACTACAGCAATGTAGTTCTCGGACATCATTTGATCAACTTGATTGAACAAACAACAACCTGTCACCCCCCACTGGATGGTGGGGCTGTAGTGTTTGGGCACAACAACAGCCTGCAGAATAGGTTTTGCATGAAGGATGCTTGTACTCATGGTTTATCACTTATAGCTAAAAATGAAAAAAAAAAAAAAAAAAAACTGAGAGAAACATGCAGGACAGTTATGGCAGAATGCATGATCTGGGATGGGTGGAGGATTGGGTTGGGTGGGGGGAGGGAAAGGGATAAGCCTGAACTGAATTGGAAAATAATGTATGAAATGCACAAAGCATCAATAAAAACTAATTTAAAAAAAAAAGAAATTTAAATAATAGAAAGTAGTTAAAAATAAATCTTTGTTTCTTTGTGCAGGCAGGCCCCTGGAGGACAGGAGCCAGGAAGTCACTCCAGACAGCTAGATTTTAGGGTAGATTGACTCTGGTTGACTGGAAAATGGTCTCAATTCTGAACCCTTGTAGGGGTGGCTGTCTGGGCAGAGCACCCTTCGCCAGCCTCTGCAGCTGGTGGGCCAGGTTCGGTGCTTCTGTGTCTTTGTGCGGGCGGGCCCCTAAAGCACAGGAGCCTGGAAGTCACTCCAGACAGGTACCAGGATGCGGACTAAGTCAGATATACCCCCCCCCCACAAACTGGAATTGATGAGAGAGCATCCAAGTGGACTTTTTTGGAGGAATCTTCAGAACAGGAAGGAAGAGTGACTTAGGACTTCCAATATCCAATATATAAACAAAATTGAAAGCCTGAAACCTAGACAAGTCAATGACTCTAAACAAGGAAGAGGGAAGAAGAAGAGAGAGAAAAAAAAAGCATTGGAAGGGGCAAGCAAAACCAGCCATTAAAATAGTGAAAAGACATTCGTGATTTTGAATCACAAAAGGGAAAATCCCAGCCAGGGACCCGAGGGACACGACGAAAGGGAACAAACATGGGCAACCAGGCTGCACGGATAATCTCACACAGGGGCCTTTACCAAACCATGTGGGAGAAGGCTACAGTGGAATCCTCCTAGAGGTGACCCAAGGAACAGATCTT